>JBBMEG010080940.1:0-10579 GCA_037832605.1 Cyclanthera cordifolia
CGATACATCTAATTTGTTGGGCTTGTTTACGAGGAATAGTGATATAAAATAAGAATTGGGTTTGGCTTTTTGGCATTCTAAAATGGATAAGTTTTTGGTTGAGTTATTGAATAAGAAATGGCCAAGACAAAACTCAGTGCGCCATCTCACTATGTTGCCAACCTTAAAACCATTCTCTTACCTTCATTTTCATTTAGTTTTTAAAATGGAGAAATCAGAGTTTCGCTTCACTATATTCAAATAATCACGATTATTTCTAGCTCAAAGACCTAAGATATTACAAATGAGTCTAGAACCTTGAGAATCTTAAGGAAAGCAATCCTTCAAAGATTAAGTCTTTAATCACCGCACCATCCTTTCGAGACTTCACTTGCATTTCATTGCTCACATACATATTTATCTTTAAACAAACGTTTTCAATTTTATTTTGTGTTTTCTTCATTGTCTTCATTCGTGTGTTTTCAATATATGCATTGGTGGAACCCTACTGGTTTTATTTTCCATCACTACCAAACAATAAAGTACCAACAGATAATGTTTGAGTTTTATGAATTACGATGGTCAATTGAATAACATGTCTAACAAATAGTTGTATATCTAATAAATATTTGTAGCATTTTTTTCATATTTTTAATGTTGTAGAGAGGTAGAATAACATATAAGAAAAGAAAGAATTTTTCAAAGAAGATGATGAAATATTTGGTGAAAATAGGTAATATTATTTGCCACGTATAAAATGAAACCCTAAAATACACTTAAACAGTAAACCATAACTTAGGTTCTGTTTGATAACCATTTTAGTTTTTAGTTTTTGATTTTTAAAACTTAAGCTTGTATTGTTTCAAATTTTTTGCGTATGTCTCATTCATCTCTTAAGTAAGCATGTGAATTATAACCAAATTTTATATAAACCAAAACAAATATTTCGAAGCTATTTTTTTAGCTTTCAATTATTTGTCTGATTTTTAAAAACACAAGTAAGATAGAGATATTAAAGTAACGAAAACTATGGGTTGAAATAGTAGTTGTTATAGGGTTAAATTGCAAAAATTGAAAGTATAAAACGAAATGATTATCAAACGAAAACTTAAATTTAGAGGTTCATCAGCTTTACATATTAAGAGCATATACATAATACTGTAACATTAACTCTAATAATACTCTAACACAAATCATCTGTCCATTAGTTTTATATAATTCAATATTTAGCTATTAGAATAACAAAATCAAACAACTTTGAAAAAATAGATTCATTGATATTTTACTCATAAAGCAAACATTTTATGCTTTAGAAATCAGTACATTTTTATCCGTTTAACCTAATTGAAGTGCATAGCCTTCATCAAAGGTATTTATCTTTTCTCTGAACCCTTTCTCTTACTCTTTCAATTTCATTGTTCTTCTTATCTAACTTTCTTTTTCCTCATTCATGCGAGTATTAATTGATAAAACCAACAACAAAAGATCTATAACATAGAAAAGATATAGAGTTTGAGAACACAAGAGTTGCGTAGTTCGGTAACTTGGCATATTGTCCCCGAGATAACACGAGGGAACACGGGTACATCTTTATTCATTCTTCATTTCTATTATAAGCATGTACTCCTCTCCCTCACACATGAAGAGATCACACTCTCAAATCAAGAAAACCAGGGGCGAAAAGGAAAATCGAAAATCAACGAAAACGAATCTTGAATCATTCGATTTGAGTTTTTTTTTTTTTTTTTTAAATGAAATATATTGGTTCAGTTTCAATTTTGTACGAAGAAACTAACAAAAAAAATCTAGCCATACCGATTATATAAATGCTAAGTGTGTGTTATATAATGGTATTTAAATTGGATAGAACAACAAATTTAATTTTGAAATAGGAAATAAAAGCATATTCAAGAAAAATAATGTTTTTGGTTAGTAAAATAAAAATCTTTAGAATAAAATAAAAAATGAGATAAAAGAATTGAAAAATAAATCAATTAATTCTAATTGAAATCCACCAAAATTGAACTCAATCAATAGTTTTATCATTCATTGGACATGTATTTGAATTCAATCGTTGAAAATCCGAGAATATTGATTTGGCACAAAACCAACAAAAACATAACCGAAATCACTCTAAATGAAAAGTCCCACAATTTTGGTAGAACACGAGGTATATGTTCGGATAGTTTGCTCGATAGAATTTGAATGTCTTCCACAATCTGAAGCCTTAGGGTAACTTAGAGGTATTGTGTAACACCAATACATTAAAATTATGTCCTTACTAAACTATTGTTGTTATTATTTTTAAATATACGCTAGCAATGCTCGGAATGGAATCCCAATTGGGAAAAAAAAAAAAAAAAAAAAAATCTTATAAAAAAGAGAGGAACATTTTTTATGAGAACACGACAAAACCTAAAACAATCAGATTGGACAGTAAAGGCAGACAAAGTTTGTTTGGTCCTACTGATAAGGACTCCATTTTTCTGAAAATATATATTGATAATTTAACGTAAAAATTGTAAAGAAATTTTATTAAAAGATTTTTTTTATTTGATATAGTGAGAAGGAATATAAAAGAAAAGAAAGTTGTAAATAGATAAGAATGAATTGTTAATCTTTGTCATAGGTGTGAAAGAGGTTAGGAACGGGCCGGCCGCTGCACTTTAGTCGGGCCCTTCGGGTTCTACAATAATGGGCCATCACCTGAGTCAGCCCATCTTCCTCCAAATCAATCTTTTTCTTTTCTTTAAGAGTTCATTTTAAAATGAGAGAAATAGTAGTAAATGACTAGATTTTAAATTGATACTAGAAAAATAGATATTTTTTTAAGCATTTAAATTAGTGTTCAAAGAAAAATTTGGGTAGTGAGAAAAATATTAATTTCTAAAATATTTCAAGAGGTTTTTTAATTTTATTATTAAATAAAAATAATAAATTTAATTAAATCATCACATCAATCCTTTATTTAAGAAAGACGAACTTTTTATTTTTTTTAAATTTTCTTAAACAATATATATTCGGAGATTCAAAAGTCTCATGAGATTTTGGATACTTGCCAAAACAATAGTAGCTCAACGTTATCATTATACACCCGAGGACCATGTGATCACGGGTACAAAATTCCTACCCCTAATTGTAAAAGAAAAATAATCTTGGATACTTCGTCATGATGAAGTGTAAGGTCTAATTAACGTGTTTATTTTTCACATCGAAGTAATCAATTGTATTGTAGGATTCTAAGACAGATTGAAGAACTTCTTGAAAAGGTTCATGGAATTTTTCATGTCTTCCTCCGTCGTGATTCTTAGATTTAAATATCTGAAAATCTCCACAAATTATTTTTGATTAATGATTGTCGGCATCGGAGTTCATGTTGAACCGCTTGGTAGATATTTTACTCGATCATATTGAATGGACGACATAGCTGATGTCATTTTTCTTCAACACATGGATTGATGAAGCTTGTAAGAATATTGAAATTAATCTATTAGAGATGTGTCAGCTCTCTGTTCATGATGTACAGTGGATGTACATTGTATGTACAATGAGCTTGCAAACGTAATCAATTGTGTTTATTTAGCGCCAGATTTCGACAGAATTGATGGTGCTCGTAGTCAATCTTTGGTGTGTAAATGATGATGTGTGTATCTTTTGTACAAACAATTAATATTACTTCACTTCCCATGCATCGTCATGGACTCTGGATGTATAATGAGATCTCAAACGTAATCATTTATCTGGCGCCACATTTTCAACAGAAGCGGTGGTGCTTGTAGTCAATCTCTAGTGTGTAAACGAGAGAATAGTGTATGTTTTATTTTATGGTATGTGTTGTTATGTGAATGAAAAACATGTTTGCTCAACTCACTCTTATGAGGAATGAACAAGTATGTTCAAAGTTTGCTATTCCTAAAACTACCAACAGCTGAAACAACAACAAACGAGTTTTAATCGATTATTGCAACAAGATTTTCTAACCACCTAAAGGTTGTAACCTCCTATGACACTACCTATAGCTTGTATAAAATAAACATATGTCTATAGAAAAGGAAGTAGTTGATACAGGCAATACATAGTTATGTATGAAAGGAAAAATATGAACTATAATAAAAAGGTACCTGATGTTCCCGTGGATGTAGGCCAAATTGGCCAAACCACGTAAAATCCCTTGTTCTTTCTTTTTACTCTCTTTTTCCTCTTTGACTCTTTCGAAAACCTAAAACACAAGAGATTAGAAGTGAGAATTTATAAAGCTAATTTCAAGAAAGGAAAATATCATATAAAGAAATAAAGAAAATGGTGAGTATATCTTTCTAAGGCGTTTGAGGTTGATGTTTCTTCTGGAATGCTGAAGCAAGATTCGTCAACTTAGTATTGATGATTTTGATAAGAAATCGTGAGAATAATCCGGATCTAAGTAAAGAACCACAAAATCATGCCTGAGAAGAACTAAATTGTGGCGAGAAATCGCCAGAACTTCGTTCATCTCTGAACGAGGAAGGAGAGAAGTGTAAAATGGAGTACATAGTGGAGACGAAAGGGTTTTGTTCATGGAGCTGTAGTGCAAAATACGTGGAGGTCATGGAAAGGAACAAACCGATAGAGATGGAAAGGGTGGCAGAATCGTAATCGTTCATGAAACCCACAACTTTCATCTCAGCCTCAGCCGTCCATTCACACACGATTCAAGAAATTTCAATTCAATTTTCGGTTCAATATTATAGTGATGGTTTGGTTTTACTTTTTTTGTTTGGTTCATGTTTGTTTTGGGCCTCAGTTTGGTAAACTGGGTCATTTCTTGTATTTCTAAAAGCCCCTAATGAGTCTTATTCATTTTAAGGTTTGGACTCAACCTCACCATATTCAATTTGGTCTTCACGTGTAAAAGGGGGAAGTGTGTATATTTTATTCAAACTACAAGTTCATGATGTACAAGACATGTACAATGGATTCATGATGCACAAGAGATGTACAATGGGTTCGTGAATGTAATCATTAGTAATGCGTTTTGTTTTCTGGAGACTCTAGACACTGAAGCAAGGTTGTCCTGTCAATATTCAATGTAGAAAGAGAAGACTCTTCACCTTTCCATGTTAAAAGAAAAGAATGTAAAGCCCTTCAATAACCTCAGGTAAAATACTCCCTCTCATCTTTTACTTTTTTTTTTTTTCTTTTCTTAAAAAAACAAATTGAAGTATAATCCCATCTAATTATGGGGAATAATCGCATCTAGTTATGGGGAACTGTGACATGTTATGTATTGTCTATGGAACATAGATGTACATGACAGCATGTTTAAAATTTAAAATTTTCCTTCAAATTTTTTTTTAAAAAATTTCAAACCATTTATTAAACTATTTAATTATGGTCAACAATTTTTTTTTTTAATGGTCAAAACAAATACCTTTGTTTAACTATAATATATTGTCATAATTGTTACACCCAAAATTTTTTTATAGAATTTTATTTTCTTAAAAAATAATTGAAAATTTGGGATATTGTTTTCCATAAAATTTCATTAAAAACTGTTGAAAAAAACATAAATTTAAATGTTAAATAAGTTTAACCAACTTCTTAATTAGTTTCAAAATTGAAGTCATTCCCCTAGTTTAACTTTAAATAAAAATATCATTTTAGTCCAATTTTAGCTTTATATCATTATGATTTCCATACTATCTAAAATTTAATTTTAGTTTGAGACTTTCAAGTTTGGTCATTTTTTGATATTTAGAGGTAGATTTTAAGAGTATTTTATTGATTTTATTATAGATATTCAAATTTTGTATAATTTTTACACATAGTATCTAAAATTAATTTAAATTATATAAATATTCATTTATTTATTTAAGACATATTTTACTTTTTAATAATCTCTTAAATGTTCATTTTCTATAAGTTGTTCTTCAACCCTCTAACCTTTATTTTATTTTCCTCTCTTTTACTTTTTTCCAGTCGTCAACTGCAACGCACTAAACCGGAAAAGATGGTCGCAGACGATGAGTGGACTTCTAATTTCTCTTTTCCTTGAATCTTTGTCGCTCCTATCATCTCTATCACCATCGCCGTCGCCAATCACCATTGTCGTCGGCGATTTTCTATCACCATCACCATCCATCAACGTTCAATTGCCACGCGGGTTTTTGTCCTTCGAATTTCTCCTTGATTTTCTTCATAATTTAAGCCAAAATATTTAATAAAAGACCCAACAACCGCAACACATCATTTGATTTCCTTAATCTTCTATTTAATTTTGGACTAAATGTTTGAAGATCACAACTACAACACAAAACCCTAATTTAAAAAATAGATTTGGGTATGATTAAATAAGATTTAATAAACGTACTATTAGAAAACATACGGTATTATAAAATAGTATTAGATACTACGGTATAATGATCAGCATTAGAATTATAACAACTATTACAATACTCTTAGCATTATTCTAATTCTCATATTCGGATATATTAATCGTGTATTATAATATTCATGATAACGTCTCATTTCTTAATAATATTTTTTGTATTATATAATATATTTTTTATTACATATGTAAAACTATAATATATGATATTGTTATATGTTATTGTATTACATTAGTTACATATTATGTGGTTTTGTATTATACTTTTATATTATTATTAATATGCTTTTGATAGCCATATCACAATAACTATCATTTAAAATGAAAAATACCAAATTAATACTATCTATCTCATATAGTACTACCAACATTCTAACAATACTAATACTTTGATGATTATAACATAATAATACGTCAATTCATATAAATATATTAGTAATATAACACATATTGGGTTTTAAATGTTCTAATATATTGGTATTACCAGATTGAGAGTTGCGACAATTAAATTTGTCGAAGTTTGTCGAAGTTTCTGATATATTATTGTAGTATAATATAATACTAGTTTGTGGATTAATGCAATATTAATACAAATACATAATTAACATTGTATACAAATGAAAGCAAATTTCTTTTAGTATGGGTATTTGTATACAAATACATATATAATATTGCATTAATATAATACCCAAATAATACATCATTAATGACATTTTTATAATTAAAATCATCTTCAACTTAGCGTTTCTTTTCTTTTTAAATACAATCGACCGCCCATTCTTCTGCAATTTTTAACTTTCAAATGACGTTCTTGCTATTATCCTTCGTCCGCGCCGGCAGTGAAGGTCAATTTCGACAACGGCCGTAAAGAGCGAGTTCCCCTGGCGACGATGAAGGTCACGTTCAATGGCAGTGATGGTGAAGGTCGAGTTCAACGACAATGATAGTGAAAATTTTCAATGACGGCAATGGTGAAGCTTTTCAACGACGACGAAGGTAGAGGTTATAGATGACAACGCTGGTGGAGGTTGTTGAGGGTAGTGATGTTGGAGCTTGTGAAGGTCTGCATATATAGAAGTTTTTTTTTTGTTCTCTAACATCAACTATTTTAATAATATTTTTTTATATAAAAAACAACTTTTACGTAACAAAATTTCATTCGTTTTGTATGAGATTACAATTTTATCATTTTCCTCAACATATATATTAAAAACTATTAGGTAAATTACTGATCGAATACGATCAACTAAATTATTAATTGAATATTATCGATTGAACTATTTGAAGAATAAACATTTCGATCATTTTACATAAACAAATCTATTTTTATGATATACAAAAATATTTTAAAGAATTTTTTATATTGAATATTTATGTTTTTTGTGTTTTTTTTTATATAGGAAAAAAACTCTAAATTTTACAAATGGGAAAAAAACATGCCACGGTGGCTTATTAATCTTAACCACGTGGATGGTGGCAAAACATAGCTGCACAAGGTTAATTTTGCTCTTTTGATTTGCAAAGACATCCGCCCACAGAAGTCGATTTTGTTGGTGGTTTGGATGGGAACAACATTTGTCACGTGCGACCAATACCACTCCGACACACGTGCCAGCCACCGGTTTTTGCCTTTGCATGGCTCTGCTTTCTTCAACCTCCTTCCGCCGTCGCATTTCTTCTACATAACAAATACCAAACATTAGCTTCTATTGTGTCGTGTTAATTATTATTATTATGAAGCTTATGGAACTCCGTTTTCCCCACCATTTTCACTCCCAAATTCCGTTCCTAATGCTCCTTCACTCCGTTTTCAACCCCGCCGTCAATGCCCAGCCCGCCGCCGTCTTGAACTTGGGGCCTGAATTAAGCCGCCCCATATCGGTGGTCATAGTCCTAATTTTGTTTGTATTCTTTATCATGGTGTTTTTGTTCGTCTATCTCCGCCACTACCTGGAATTGAACGCCGCCACCGACGCCGTTCTTCGAACCGCCGGTTCGAACCGGTGCGGTATGTGTCGCGGTTTGGACCCGGCCGTGATACGCACGTTTCCTGTGGTGGCCCACTCCGCGATTGCCAAGTGGTCGTTGGAATGTGCTGTTTGTTTGAGCGAGTTTCATGACTACGAAACGCTGCGTTTGCTGCCCAAGTGTGGTCACGTTTTTCACCCCGCTTGCATCGACGGTTGGTTAGCGTCTTGTGCCACGTGTCCTATTTGTAGGGCCGTGATCGTTGCCGGAAGCGATTGTAATTCCGCGGAGGAAGTTTGTGTGATGGAATCGGTGGGCGGGTCTCTGGGTGGCCCGACCCGAGGAGGAGAAAGACCCGGTGAGGTTGCCGGCGGAGGTGAAGTGGCTGCAAATCATTGAAAAGCTTTGGTGGATACTACGTCGTATTGAGTATTTAGATGTGATTTAATTATGGTATTAAATTGTCACACATGTGTAACATTTGTTTTCATTATTGTTTAAATATTTGACATTGGTTTTACTTTCCAAAATTACGCTAATTTTTACTCTATTTCACAGTACTTTAACGCAAAACATTTTGAATTTCCAGTAGAGTACAAAATGTTTTTTTTTAGTAAATTCGGGATGAACAACATCGAATGTAATTACTAAAAAATATTCTTTAACTTTTATTTCCATTTCCTAATTATTTAATCAATTTTTAAAAAAAAAAAAATAAATTTGTAAAAATAAATAATTATTTATTTAGTATATATATATATATATATATATATATATATATAAGTGGAACATTTTGTGCTTGCACATATAATTTCTTTTACAATTTTGAATTTCTTGAGGTACACAAAGCTTATGCTTTATCAAGATTTTGCTGTAAAGTTTGAAGTGATTAATTAGATTTTCTGAGTGAGGTAGTTGTTATTTTTATTTTTTTTATTACAACAATTAGGGATAGATATTCAAAACTGTGACTTCATTGTTCTTCGACGTTTACTAATGTAGTGTGGTATTACTCATTTTGGTTATTGAGAAACTTTAACATTCTCTATTTCATCCACTAAGAAACTTTGGCAAATGCATTTGTAAGAAGGGTTTTTGGAACAATTGAATTAATGCTATTTGATATGTATGAGTAATACCAATGCTAAATATATTATGAATATATACTTTCATTTAATCAATTTCAATTTCTAATTCAAAGTTTCATTATTATATTTTGTAAGTACTTTTCTCAAGAGGATTGTTTGCCTTTATAATTATCTTGTAAGTTGTCAAAGTATTACTTTCTCTTTTTTTTTTTCTTGGCCTTCATGAAACATTAATTGTAATTTACAAGTTTTTTTAAATAAGAACATGCATGTTAAGACTTTATTTGTATTGTGATCAATGTAGTAAGTTTGATATCTATGTGGATTGTGACATCATCTTAGAAATGCATATCTATTGAAAAGTTTAAATATTGCTACTTTTGGATGGGCAGATTTAAATATGTAATTAATATGAAATAAATATATCAACAAATAAATAAAAATATATTTAATTTTCATAATTGAAAATGTCATATTGTCCCATGACAATTTTAAATTATCAAATAATAGAAATAATAACTTTCACAATTATCATAAAATATGAATTCATGAAAATTTATGATTTAATTTTATTTGAAAAAAAACTCTACTTTATGACATTATAAAACAGTCAAGATAATAAAAGATAAAATCATTGTTTCATGACAGCTTTTAACAACTCTAAAAAATCGTTTTAAAATGACTTAAATGATGTTTTATGATAATGTCGTAAAATATATATTAAGATGAGCGATACTATGATAAATCGTACTAATGAAAATAGTTGTTATGTGAACTGTGATAATAAAAAATATATATATAATGGCGAAATTATTATAGTGCTTTTCGTTGATTTTTGTTGGCATTTATATCTAACAATTTTATCTTTGAAGCAAAATTCAAAAGGTGAAAGTTCATAGTGCAGTCTCTATAGATAAGTTCATAGTGCAGTCTCTATAGATGAATATATATATATATATATTGTTATGACGTAAAATATGGCCCGGAAGTTTCGGAAGAGGCCAGGACCCGAACAAAGGACAAAAGAACCAAAGCCGACCCCCCGGGGGTCGGCCAACACCATTGTCGACCCCCCGGGGGTCGGCCTCTCCCTTGCCGACCCCTCGGGGGTCGGCCGAGTCTTTGCCGACCCCCCGGGGGTCGGCCAGGCCATTGCCGACCCCTCGGGGGTCGGCCTCTC
>JBBMEG010080943.1:0-10573 GCA_037832605.1 Cyclanthera cordifolia
GGGTTATGACATTTATTTGGCCGACCCCTGGGGGGTCGGCAATGGCGTTGGCCGACCCCCGAGTGGTCGGCCTTGGTTCTTTTGTCCTTTATTCGGGTCCCGACCTCTTCCGAGACTTCCGGGCCATATTTTATGTTACAACAGGAAACAAGATCTTTATCAAAATGGGTCTTAAAAAGCAATTAATTTGTTAATTTACCAACCATGGATTTTGAATGTTGGTCAAAATCCTAGACCATAGGAGTTACAATATGCTTCCCTTGTTTATGACTTATAGGTTCTCTAGAATTAGCCACAGCCCCATTGTTATCACAATATAGTGTTATTGACTTATCCATACCCGGAACCACTTCTAACTATGCTATGAAGTTTCTCAACTATACGACCTCTTTTATTGCTCCATAAGTAGCCACATACTCAACTTTCATAAAGAAGTCTACGATACATCCGTACTTAATACTTCTCCAAACCTAGTTGTGGCGTTAAGGGTGAACACAGATTCTGATGTGAACTTTCCAGAGTCCTTATCAGTTTGAAAATCATAGTTTATGTACACAGTAAGGATTAAATCCTTATGACCATATACAAGCATGTAGTTTCTCATTCTCCTAAGATACTTAAGAATGTTCTTAACCATAATCAAGTGATCCAATCTTGGATTTGACTGATATCAACTCACAATGCTTACCGTGTAACATATGTCAAGCCTTATACACAACATAACGTAGCGTATCCATCTTATCCTCTCAACCTCTTGAGATGACTTAGGACTATTTTCTTTAGATAGTGAGATTCTATGCCTAAAAGGTAAACGACTCTTACGACATGATCTATCTCAAATGTCTTTGCTTAAGCAATATATTTTTGTAAAAATACAACTACTCGAGGTCGAATTTCTATGTGCAAGTATATGCTGTCATATTGTAGTAAAGCTTTAAATCTTATAAAATGTCATTCTCCGCATGGACTTCATAATACTCTTTGAAATTGTTTTAAATATGTTAGGGAAATTTTTTTATCAACGTTGAATTGTAAAGGTGCAAGCAAATTGTTAAGAGCAGTAAACACACAAAGAATACACAAGAATGATAAGATCGGCTAGATTAGGATTCAGGATAACAGATTGTAACAACATTGAACTTTTAAGGTAAGAGGCAAACAACTGCTATACTTCAACTGCTTATTTCTCTTAAAATACGGAATTTAGATATGCAACTCAAGTCAACAACATTAGTATTAAAGTCATCGCGGACTCCTAATCAAATAGCAAGGAAAATATTGCTAACGTAATGTATGCAATGCAGTTTTATTCTATAATCCTCCTCATAAAGCAATCACATAGTCAAATCACAAATTGTATGTCAAACGATATGTAAGTGAAATTCAACAACAATGCATGATAGTTTGACATCCTCCGATTTAATGCTTTCACAATCTAAAATCACTAAAACCGAATCCTAACTAATAGATTTAGCTCGACATCATCACATAAATGATCAAAATATTAATTGCAATAGAATTCATGAACAAACACTCAAATCACAATAATAAAATAGAATCGATAATCGAATTAATGAATATCGCTAATCACACTTCTGAGATCGATAAAAACAATATAAATAGCAATCTAACTTCAAATGAACTAAACAGAACTAATCAAAATCACATTCAAATGCGTTGAAAGCAAAACTTCGTACAAAAACTAAATCGATTATAGAAATTAAACAAAAGCAATACAGAAAGGATTAGATAGAAGAAGCCTAGATTGAAGAACACCAAAACTAGTGATTCCAGATCTGAATTCCCCCTTCGCCTTCAATTGCTAACGCTAAGAAAACAATAAAACGTTCTCAAAATTTAAATCTAAGAATTGTAAAATGACAATGGACTGAATTCCAACGTTAGGAATCCTTTGCACAATTCATAATATATACAAGATTTCATCAACGAGTGAGATCTAATCATCAAACCTTAGGATTCACACCATTCTTGTGATTCTAACACCTATTTTGTAAAAGCGTACCCCTTTCAACAACTCTTTTATTCATTCAAATATTCCTCCTTTCTAGCGTAATGCTCCAACTAAGCGTATCCAATGATTTTCTCTTCACTTGATAATCCAAAACATCTGTTTAAACAATAGTAATACCTAAGATTAGTTGATCAAGTAATCAACAAATAATTATTCACATAATCATGCATCAAACAACAAATAACTGCTAAAAAATCATAAGCAACTCATATTTTACTAGTTTATAAGAGTCGTATACAAATAACAAGACTTCAACAATTAAACTCACAACATAATCGCATCTGTAACATCAATTTCTCTAAAAAACTCCTAAAGGACTAGCAATTAACTCTCATATTTGAGTGTTATCAATGACCCTTCTTGAAATCTCCCATCGCATACATGACAATCATTTTGGCAATGTAAGATGCCTGAGACAAGGCTAGCATTCACTTGGACCAATCTCTTATTATTTAGATCCCAAGAACGTACGAAGTGTCACTCAAATCCTTCATTTGAAATTGATAAGCTAGCCACTACTAGATATTAATCAACACTCTAATCTCATTCTCAATAAGTAAAATGTCATCTACATATAATAATGTAAGGGCTCCTAAACTAAGGTCCCATCTAGGCCTCTACCTTTTTAGATGCATGTGAAATTGGCCTTTAAAACCCTAGGCTTATGGTGAATAGTTCTTGTATTGAAAGAAAATCATAATTGTTTTATAAATATTAAATAAGGTGGGTTCCCAGTTCAAAATCATAAAAACATAGCAATCAATGTAAAACAGTCACATGTTTCTATCTATAAATCAATAAAAAAGGAAAATTATGCAAGGAATGATAATCAATATGAGTTTATGGTTTACTCAGCTCAACCATCTTGGTAAAGCTCATACGCACCTGTAGAAATCAACAATGGAAAGGGTAAGTTTGCGAAAAATCAGTAACGATCCATAACTTGGATCAATATAAACATGAATAAGGTTAACAACAAGATAATAACTCATGAATGAATATAAACAACCAATAAGTAGATTTGCCAGGTTAATACTTAGGTGTAGTTTGTTTGCAAGGACTTATGATGATGAAGATAGATTGGTTAGGTACCCTTTGCGACTAGGTTGCTTGCTAAGTCTTATATTGATGAAGATAGATTGTTTGGTAACCCTTGTGACCTTGTTGCCTGTCAGGTCTTCTGTTGATGAAGATAGATTGTGTGAGTACCTCTTGTGACCAAATTGCTTGCCTGGTCTTATGTTGATGAAGATAGATTGCCTAGGTACCCCTTGTGATCGGGTTGCCTGCCAGGTCTTATGATGATATAGTGTACATGCATATCATTGAT
Organism: Cyclanthera cordifolia; assembly: GCA_037832605.1. Classification (NCBI taxonomy): domain Eukaryota; kingdom Viridiplantae; phylum Streptophyta; class Magnoliopsida; order Cucurbitales; family Cucurbitaceae; genus Cyclanthera; species Cyclanthera cordifolia. The sequence continues at coordinate 3,363 of JBBMEG010080943.1, forward strand.
ATCCAAATTGCCTACCGGGTCTTAGAAGTTGTTGCTTGGGTATCCTATGTAACAGGATTGCCTGCCAGAACTTATTGTGATGATGAATGCATATCTGAGTATCATATAAGAATGATGTCTTCCAGGTCTTCGAATGAATGAATGATCATGGGATTTCATAATATAACGCAATCACAAAACATAATAGTAGAACGTGTGCTCGCATGGCAATTAACATGTGTAACATATATAACATGCCTATCTAACATATATCCACAGTATAACTCAATAACACGAGTCAAACAACATCGCAAACATTCATATATAATATACAAGCTTTAATAATCACTTTAGCAGAAATTAGTAGCTCATTTATACTAGTTAAACGCCTAGACATGCTCATAAATACCATAGGATCTCAAGTTAAGGATATGTTTCCCTTACCTTAGCCAAATTCCACAAAATAGTTTTCAAGCTCCAAGCCCACAATCATAGGAAATCGACATAAAATAGGCCCTAAACAGATTATCGGGTCATAAATAGCACCTTAGACCCTCAAAAGTGGATTCAAGACGTCGAAATTAACAAAGGAGACCAACATTCGAATAGTCTACCTCCCAACTAAATTCTACATGGATGAGTCATAGACCAACTAAGATGGTCAATTAGACAAATGTTCACTTCTTCCAAACTAAAAAAGTTCCAAGGTTGGTCAAAGTTCATCATATGGATTTTCTAAGTTGAGTTCATGGTCAACACTTTTTAAAGGTTCAATAATATACTTGATTAAACCCAATGGTCAATGTTTATCAATGGAACTTTTAATAGCCAAAATACATAACTAATGGTCTAAATTTAGTATTAGTATTTCAACAATGAAGTTTCAAGCTTTAAGCTTTCATCCATAATTTTCTTATAATCAACAAACTTGGAGTTTAATATATTTTTATGGTTCAACCATAGGATTTTCTCACAACATCACTCATAAACTTACATGGAAACAAGGGTTAATTTATGGGCATCAACATTCACCAAACATTTGATGAGTTAGCTACGTAACAAAAAAGGTTTCAACAATAAATACCACAAAAAACATACCCAAAGAGGTGGATTTCGAGTAAAGAACGGGGCGGCAATGACGTCATCTCGGGCGCGGCTCGCTTGGACGACAATGTGTACTTGAAATTCGGCAGCGATGGTTCAATTTTCCAACAAAGGGAGGAGCTTTGTGTTGTTGAGCCAAAATCTTTAAGAGGAAGATGATGAATAGTAGAGGTGCAAGTTTCTATGATGGAGGAGAAAAGTCATTTTCATGTATGACAAATTAGGTCAAATCAAGGTGTAAGAGAAAATGGGTGTTTGTTTTGAGTTGATATGAAAAGCTTATTTTCAAAGAGAGGATGTTTGAAATGGGTTTAAACCCAAAACTTGGATAGTTCTCTTGAATCTATTATTTTAATAATTCATTCATTCTAACAACACAATTAAAATCCAAATAACTCATAATCTCAAATATTTCACACACTTTTCCCAATAAAACTAATTGAAGTTTAGAATGCTCATCTAACTAATTAACACCCAAATCTTTTAATAAATTTCTCAAATAATAATCCATGAATAAGGAACTTGAAACCTTTCAATCCTTGGAAATATCAAATTTTAAACACAACAAAATTTTGGGTTGTTACAACCCGTATGAATGTTACTTTCTTGTCAATGACCTTCTTGTAAATACAAGGTTCATCGAAGTTTCGCTCAAAGGCATATGATTTGATCACATCACCAAATCTCTTGTTCCAAGGCCTGGATGCTTGCTTCAATCCATAAATAGATTTAACAAGTTTACAAATATTTTACTCTTGTCTCTTTGACTCAAACCCCTCTCGTTGGTTCATGTAGATTTTCTCTTCAAGATTATCTTTAAAAAATGCAGTCTTGACATATCTCATAGTCATAATATGAGACAATGGATAAGAGGATCTTTATAGAATTTAACATAGCAATATGAGAGAAGGTTTCTTCATAATTCACTCATTCTTTTTTAGCGAAGCCTTTTACTTCAAGTCTATCCATGAAAGTTTGCACCTTCCCATCTACACCAATTTTTCCTCTTGTAGATCTATTTCCACCCAATGGGCCTTACATCATTTGGTGCGTATACAAGTAGCGAGACTAAATTGGAGTGTATTAACTATGTTTCAAGGTTCATGGTTTTTATTCATTATTCCTTGTCAACATTCCTCCATTGCCTTTCTAAAAAACTTAGGATCTTCAAGATAACGTTGTGCGTCTTCTAGACACCTGTATAAAGAATCAGATTACTCTTAATCCTCCTATTTTGTCTAGCGTACATTTTATTTTACTGGGTGGAATTTAATTATGAAATACAAAGGATTCATCAACTACCTTGTTGATGAGTTTTTAGCATCCAATGTTGATGAGGTGTCAACAACCCTATTAACCCTCTTGAAACAACACTTGTTGTAGGATCCGGAGCATCACTGGGCGAAAAATCTTTCAACACTGCTGTCGATCAAGGTTTATGGTCTCTAACATAATCTTCTTACAAGAATCTAGCATTTGTTTGCACAAACACTTTATTCTCATCCTGGCTATAAAAATAACCAACTTTCGTTTCCTTGGGGTAGCCATCAAATAGGCATAGCTTTAAACGTGATTCTAATTTCTTTGAATTTGCAGTCAACATATAGGTTGAATATCCTCAAATCCTAAACTTAGGTAAACTACCTTTACGTCCTCTCCACAACTCATTGGGTGTTTCCAAGACACTCTTTGTGGGTACCATGTTCAGTATATATAACACGGTCTCTAACACGTATCCCAAAAATGATATTGACAGTTAAGCGAAGCTCATCATCTATCGAACAATTTTCAAAAGGGTTCTATTTCTCCTCTCTAAAACACCATTCTACTAAGGTGTTCCATGTGTCGAGAGCTGAGACGTTATTCCATATTCTACCAAGTAGTATTAGAATTTTAAGTCCATATACTCTCCACCACGATCTTATCGTAGCGTCTTAATCTGTTTATCTCATAGGTTCTCAACCTTAAACTCCTTAAACATTTCAAAAGTCTCCCAGTTATGCTGTATTAGATAAATATACTCATATCTCGAGTAGTCATCTGCAAAAGATATAAATTATTAATACCCTCCCTGACCTTTAACATTTATCGAACCGCACATGCCTTAATGTATAAGTTCTAAGGATTGTTTGGCTATAGCACCATTTGCTGTAAATGATCTTTTGGCCATCTTACCTTCTATGCAAGATTCACATATATGTCAAGTGTTCATCTCTAACCTAGTTTGAGAACCTCTTTTTACTAACCTCTCAATCCCATTGAATTTTATTTGACCAAACCTTAGATGCCATAGATATTTATCAGATTATGGAAAAACATTTTGTCGTTTGTTTATTTTTGCTATTTGTTGTTTTAAATAATTCAGTATTTAGAAGCATTTTGAAAACTCTAGGTTTGAAGATCTACATGTATTTACTTTAATTTCCAAACGAAGCTCCAAGTTATTCCTTAAAATAAAAACAGAGTTCCCATTTAAAACCACTGAATGTAAATGTTCTACAAAGTAAGAAATAGAAACTAGGTTCATCTTAATACGAGGAACCAATAACACATTCTCTAATACTAAAAAGAATTGTTGAAAAAGAATTTGACTCTTCCAACGAGACAACTTTATTGGTCCCCACCTTCAAAGTTATATGCCCAAGTTCTAGCTGCTCGCGTCATTTCCCTAAAATGAAGACCAAACTTGATTAGTGCCCCGAGAATGATACTTGATACCATATGATTAGTGGCCCTAGAGGGGTTAATGGTAGTTGGAAATTTTTTCCAAGTGAGTATTTTTCAACAACAATTTTCATTACTTTAGTTTTATATGTTTATTTTTGTAAGTTATTTAACCAATTGACATGTAAGGTCTTAATATCTAACCATTTGGCTCGTAGGATGTGTTTTCCAAGGAAAGAAAATAAATAATATCTAACAACCAGGTATGATATACGACCGTATAACATTTTTTTGAAATAATTTATGACATCATAATTAAACATGAGGTTATAGTAATAGGAAGACTAAATTTAATATAAATCAAAAAAAAATTTAATTTCATAAATAAATAAAGTTACCGGTTCTTAAATAATTGATTCAACTTTAAAGGTATATTTTCAAACCAAACTCTAAATTTTAGAGATCACAATAATAATCTGTATTAATAACCAGAATATAACATTAAATGTCTAATATTAAATGCTTTGTTCTTTAATTACAAACTACTTGGTATTTAGGGCACAACCTCTAACAAATTATAGATTGGAGAAACATCATGAAAGATGCATCACAGGCTTCCCTTTGGAAGTTGACTACATGACTGCTTGTGAAGCAGCAAAAAAGGCATTATGGCTAAAAAAATTCTTTACACATTTGGAAGTGGTTTTCGGCATGGATAAGGCAATCATATTGTATTTTGAGAACGACAACGATGTGGCTAGCTCTAAGGAACCTAGAAGTCATAAAAGAGGTAAGTATATTGAGATGAAGTACCACTTCCTTAGAGAGACTACATAGAGGTGAAATGTTTATCACCAAGATTAATACGTCTGACAAAGTTGCTGATTCTTTTAGAAAGGCCCTTCCGGCTAAAGTGTTAGAGGATCACTTAAACAGTTGGGGTCTACAAAAGGTGTCTCCTACGCTCAAGATCAAGTCTGAGCTTGATGTTTGGCTTAACATGTAATAGTCTTACTAGAGCTTTATTGCAAGTTGGAGATTGTTAAGGATTATGACCTAAAGGCTAGTAGTTTGTAATTAAAAGAGAAACATTTAATATATTATTGAGTTATCAATAATAGTTAATATTTTCGTTAATTATGTATTTAATTTACAAAGGTCATTTATCTTTATTACATTAATTGAATTCATAGCGATATGCTCATGGTTATTTAGATGTATACTTGGACAAATATGTGGGACATACAAGTGGATCTAGTTTCAAGTTAATAACCTAAAACATCTATAATATATAGACTAAGGATGGGTGCCTAAGTCATGGTGATATTGTTGGTATGGTTTGCTTTGCAATGGTTGCAGAAAACCTGCTCTTGATTGTTCATGTGGGTCATGTTAGTAGGGGTGCGTATGCAAAATAAAGTTCTTGCATAAGATTGTTTCAAAAGTATTATGATCGATCTAGTAATTCTGTTATAGACTTGGATCAATTACTTCACTAAGATGATCGTATGTCGATGTGAACATAATCTTGAGGTTGTGATATTCTGCTTTATGAAAGTGTACTTTGATGTGCATGAGTGAGACGAGGCCAAAGAATGCTAGGTCAACATGCCTCCCAAATTTAATATTACCATAGTGAGCAATTCCTAACGCAATGTCACATGAAGTAATTCACTGTTTCCATATTCTTGAGAATTAGTAGTGTTTTTCCCTTAAGAACTAATTTCGGGTCTTGAACAAAGGGTACCGCCTCTCATTGGCTCGAGATAACACTAGTTTATGGTTGGAACATAACATCTTGTTCATTAGAGGAATCAGCGATGCTTAAGGAGAAGTATGTAATCATAGGGGTAGAACGATTTCTTGCCCCAATTGTGAACTACGAACAAGCTTGTGAAGGATTATATGATAGATGATCAATTTTATCCGTACACATAACTTGTCATATAGTTAGAAAGAGTTTAGCACATACCTTTAGTGAAATTAGTCTATTGTTAACGAATAAGGATTGAATCTCGGGTCATTGTAGCTTTCAACCTATTAGTCCATCGGTCCGCATGCTAGCTCATATTTGATGAAACAATATTTTATTAGAGAATGAGTTCGAAGTGTTCAACTTCACAGATTAATTAGGTTGGAATAATTGGATCTTAAGTTTAATTGATTAAAACTTAGTTATTAATATATTTAATATTTTTATAAGTTAATCGCTTGGAGGGGATCTCTCTTTCATTTGGTTATGTTTCATGTTATTTTGGCAACATTATGTTTGAAATCTCTTGTTCTGATTTCACTATTTTCCATTTATGTTATTTGTGAGAACATGTTTAGGTTGTTGTTGGTGGATTTAGTTCACCGTTCTGCTGAAGTTCTGACATTATGATCGAGTTCTGAGGTTTTGAAGACCATTCTAATCTGCTTAGTGCAAAAAGGAAGAAAAAGAGAAGTCATTTGAGTCTATACACTCATTTGGGAGTGAGGGAAAGAAAGGAGGAGAAATCTTGGAGCTTTACTCTCTTTCTTGCAGTTGGTCGAGACTAATATCAAGATAGAAGGGAACCAGCGACAGAAGGAGAGTTCCGTCACCGTTGCTAGTATAGAAGGGCATCAGCGTCGGAAGGTGAGTTCCGTCGCCATTGCTAGCAAGCAGAGAATCAGCGTCAAAAGAACAGTTTCTTCGTCGTTGCTAGCAAGAGGAGAAATAACGACAAAGAGGAAGTCTCTGTCGCCGTATCTCGTAGAGAAGAGACCGCGACGAAGGGGTCTCTGCCGCTGAAGCCTCTATCGCCAAAACTCACAAAACCTACTTCCAGATTGTTCGGAGCTGGTTCGTTGAAGTATAGATTCCATTTGGGTATTGTGATTCTTGAAGATTAAGAAGCATAAAGGGGTCATCTCTCAATAAGTGTTTCAAAGGGGTCATCCCTCTCAATAAGTGTTTCTTTAACCTTTTTCCCTTATCTCTTGAAATTGCATAAGTAATTTAGAGCAATTTTATTAGTTATCGAATAGACATCGTTTTGTATTATTTTTAGTTCATATTATTGATTGATTATGTAATTGAACTTGTTCTCAAAAAATCTTCAAATAAGATTGCCTCACCTAGGCTACGCCTCAGGTGTCCGTGGATGTAGGACTTACGTTCCGAACCAAGTAACTCTCGATTTTGGTTTTTCTTCTTTTTGTAGCTATTTTTCTTTGATTGATGCTTGCTGGAATTTTTTGAGTAAAACCAATTAGTAACGCTTGTAAATTCAATATTTTTGTTGTCATTAAAATCCACAAAATTGATATATGCTTAGAGAAGGTCGAAAAGGTAAATAATTTCAACAGTGTGGTATCAGAGCTAACTCTAGTTTCCGTCATATACTTTAGCATTTACTTTCCTGAAAATTATTGATTAAAGAATTTTGCTAAGTTTAGGAAAAATTCTCTTAAGTTGTGTTCTTGAGAAATTTCTTGCC
>JBBMEG010080944.1:0-10567 GCA_037832605.1 Cyclanthera cordifolia
CCATGACAGGAACAACCCGTATATATTTAAAACTATTGGTTTATAAAATTAAATTTACACCAATTTATCCACTGAAAGGTTAGGTGTTTGGATCATCAAGATGAAGAGAGAGAATGAGATTGGGATGATCATGGTGTTTGGAGAATCATCCTTCATAATTGTGTTAACCAAAATAATCTTTTTATTCTTCTCTTAATTTTTTTTTATTCTTCCCATAATAACTTTTTATTCTTCCCATAACTATTTATCACTTACACCATACTCATTTATTTTATTTTTCTCATAATCATTTTCTTAACTCAAACACAAATAATCATCCTTCACATAATCATTTCTCTTCACATCAAATACATATAATCATTCTCTTTCTCATTCTTTTTGTAATTCTCATTTCATTCATAATCATGTTCATTCCCCTCCTTTAAATACCCCTTTGAGTTATTGTGGCATTACATAATTCATTTAGAAAAATTATTTGTTTATTTTGGTTAAAATGTAAATCTAATTGAACACCAACATCTTAGGTTTGATCTTGAAAATCGATATTTGACTCTCAATTTATTTGAAAAAAGAAGTGCCCTCTATGTAGGGTTTGTGGTGCACTCTATGTAGAGTTTGTGGTCCCTTCTGTTAACAAATATTTACTAGATAAAACATATACCACTTGATAACGATTGAGAAAAAGAAATAACACAAAGATCTTAGGAGATTACAACGGAGCACACTCAACACTCACCAAAATCTCCAATACACCAAAATATTGAACTCACCAAAAATTAATTTCTAAATGCAATTAGAAATTAATATAAAATAATTTAGAAAATTCTATTAATTCTTGCTATATATTTTATAAATACATATGTATGTATTTATACTGATGGATGAAGTGGGAATTTACTAAATTCCCGATGTGGGAATTTGAGCATCACAAACAAATCTCTACCTTGATGTGAAATTGATCCGAATGCCAAATGAAAAACTTCAGCTGTCTTCGCCAAACTTAAAAAGTTCACAAAATGCAAATAACAACCAAGCTCAAGCAATGCTTGAATTTGTTTAATGGAAGAGATTTAGTCATCATATCAGCTGGATTGTCATTGGTACTAATCTTGCTCACAACAATATCACCTCGAGCAATGACCTCACGTACAAAATGGTATCGAATATCAATGTGTTTTGTCTTCTTATGAAACATCTCATCTTTGGTAAGGAAGATAGCACTCTGACTGTCACAATAGACTGTAGAAATCTGTAAGTCTTCACTAAGTTCACTAAATAGTCCTTTTAACCGTATAGCTTCTTTATAAGCCTTAGTAATAGCAATATACTCAACTTCTGCTGTAGATAGAACAACTGTATTCTGCAAAGTAGCTTTCCAAGAAAAAGTAGAACCACCAACTGTAAACACATATCCAGTAACAGATCTTCTTATATCAAGATCTCCAGCATAATCAGAATCCACATAACCGATAACCCCATCTCTGGTTCTCCCAAAATGCAAACAAACATCAACTATACCTGTAAATATCTCAATATCAATTGAACTGCTTTCTAGTATTCTTTACTTGGATTGCTCAAATATCTACTGACTGCGAAGGCTAAATCAGGACGGGTACAAACCATTGCATACATCAGAAAACCAACTGCACTGGAATAAGGAACTCGAGACATATAATCAACCTCATCATTTGACTGTGGAGACAAAGCAGATGAGAGTCTAAAATGCGAGGCCAAGAGAGTACTAACAGGCTTGACATGATGCATATTGAATCTGGACAAAACTTTATGTATATACCCCTTCTGGCTCAAATAAAGTTTTCTCGCATTTTTGTCTCTAACAATTTCCATACCCAGAATTTTCTTTGCTGCTCCCAAGTCTTTCATATCAAACTCTTCATTGAGTTATATTTTGACTTGTCTAATTTCTCTTATATCTTTAGCAACTATCAACAAATCATCAATATATAAGAGAAGATACACAAATGATTCATCATGATTTCTCTTGAAGTAAACACAGCTGTCATAACTACTTCTCTTGAAATCATGTGTAGTCATAAAAGAATCAAATTTCTTGTACCATTGTCTTGGCAATTGTTTCAGGTCATACAAAGACTTCTTTAATAAACATACATAATCTTCTTTTCCTGAAATTGTAGAACCCTCTAATTGATGCATATAAATTTCTTCTTCAAGTTCTCCATGTAAAAATGCAGTTTTTACATCTAACTGCTCAAGTTCAAGATCATGAATAGCTACAACGCCAAGCAAAGCACGAATAGAGCTATGTTTCACAACAGGAGAAAATACATCAGTATAATCAATACCAGGGATTTGACTAAAGCCTTTAGCAACTAACCTTGCTTTATATATGACTTTCTCAACTGTGGAAACACCTTCTTTTTGTTTAAAAACCCATTAACAATGAACAACTTTCTTATTTGGAGGAAGCTTCACAAGATCCCATGTATTATTTTTATGTAGAGACTCAATTTCTTCTTGTATTGCAATCATCCATTTATCAGAGTTGTTACAACTTACAACCTCTTTAAATGTAGAAGGTTCTTCACTAGAATCAATATCTTCAGCAACATTTAAAGCATAAGCTACTAGATCAGCTTCTGCATATCTCTGTGGAGGTTTAATTTCTCTTCTAGGTCTATCTTTAGCAATAGAAGATTGCGTTGGTGCTTTTAAAGGTGAATCAATATCACCGTCTTGAGGTAACTCAGAAGAAGCACCTGATGAAGAAGTACCAGAAGTAGAAGCAACATCTTAATCAGGTCTACAAGATGATTGTAACCTAAACTCCACATGCACATGCAAACTCTGTTGAATTTTATCTAAAGACTGTATTTTAGAAGATTATCCACTTAACATGGAAGATTCATCAAATATCACATTTCTACTTATAACAACATTTTTTGTCTCGGGACACCATAACCTATATCCCTTAATACCAGACTTGTAATACATAAAAATATATTTCAAAGATCTTAGTTCAAGTTTACCATCATTAATGTGAGCATAAGCAGGACAACCAAATATCTTCAAATCTGAATAATTGGCAGGAGTACCATATCAAAATATGCGGAGAGCGATTGACAATATGACATGCTAAAGCAGCAGCTTCAGCCTAGTAGGATTTAGGTAAGCCTGCGTTAGATAACATGGAACGCACCTTACTAATCAGAGTGTGATTCATCCACTCTGTTACTCCATTTTGCCGTGGAGTATGACGAACTGTTAAGTGTCTAATAATTCCCTGTGTCTTGCAAAAAGAATTAAACTGACCAGAACAAAATTTCAAACCATTGTCTGTACAAAGATATTTTGTCTGACGTCCTGTCTGTTTCTCAATCATTGTCTTCCAATCTTTAAACGTAGAAAACACATCACTCTTTTACTTCAGGAAAAATACCAAAACTTTTCTAAAAAAGTCATCAATAATGTTGAGCATATAAAATGCTTCACCTTTAGAAGGTACTTTAGCTGGACCTCAAAGATCAGAGTGTATATAATCAAGTGTTCCCTTTGTACTATGAACACTTTTGATAATTTAACACGTTTTTGCTTTCCAAAAACACAATGCTCGCAAAATTCAATATCAGTAACTTCATGTCCGTCAAGAAGTCTTTTTTTGCTTAACTCGATCATTCCATTTTCACTCATATCAAGTGATGTCATTGTCAGATAACGAAGGTGTAGAAACGGCTACATCACCAAGAATTGTAGAACTCTGTAAAACATAAAGATTGGCATAATTTTTCTGACCTCTCATAACCATCAAGCTACCTTTACTGACACTTACAGCTTCACCTTCACCTGTGAACTTGTACCCTTTTGAAGCAAGAGCACTCAAAGAGATCAGACTTCTCTTTAAATCAGGAATGTGCCTCACATTAGAAAGTGTTCTAACAACTCCATCAAACATCTTGATTTTGATTGTTCCAATTCCAACTATCTTACATGATGAATTATTTCTCATCAATACTGTACCAGAAGATGTTGAATCATTTGTTGAAACCAATCCCTATTGGGACACATATGAAATGAACATCCTGAATCAAGAATCCAATCATCAGATTTTAAATTGTTGTTAGAAGCAACTAGGAGTTCACCATCACTGTCAACATTTTCAACAACACTAACTTCACCGGAGCATTCAAGTTGTTTTCCCTTTTGAAATGCAAGAGTTCTCTTGTTCTTATTTTGTGACTTGTAGCATTCAGATATGACCTTTCTTCCTACAATAATTCCAAGTTTTATTTTTATTTCTGGATTTTGATCGATTTCTCTGATCGTTAACAAATATTTACTAGATCAAACATATACCACTTGATAACGATGCAGCGGAATAAACTAGATTTACTTATGACAATGACAAATATAAAATAAATGGAGTAAAGAGAAAGAGCAATAACACAAAGATCTTACGAGGTTCGGACGAAGCTTACATCCACGAGCGAAAACGGTAAGAAATATTCCACTAGAGTTCCAAAATGGAGATTACAACGGAGCACACTCAACACCCACCAAAATTCCCAATACACCCAAATATTGAACTCACAAAAAATTAATTTCTAATGCAATTAGAAATTAATATAAAATAATTTAAAAAATAGAATTTAGAAAATTCTATTAATTCTTGCTATATATTTTATAAATACATATGTATGTATTTATACGGATGGGTGAAGCGGGAATTTACTAAATTCCCGATGTGAGAATTTGAGCATCACAAACACCCTCGCTTAATTTGTACTAAAAAAGAAAAAAAAGTCCAATCTTCTATTTTCTTCAAACTTTAAAACACCTTCGACAACAAACTTGCACTCATTTCTAAAAATCGAAGTCAATTGAGAGAGAAATGAGGTTATTACAGTTGTAAGTCTAGCGGAGATTGGATCTGATCTTTAAGGATCCGATTTAGGCCAAGAAAGAGGATGAAGTTGTAGATGGGTGTTTGGATTTGGAGGAGAGGAAGACTCGTTGAACTTCCTGTTTGTTTTTAGTTCACAACCTCACACAAACTTCTCCTCAACTTTTCTCCAACATCGCATTAACCTCAAATCAAACTTTAAATCAAATTTCATCTAAAATAAAATCTTCTCTCCTAAACACAAATCCCAATAATAATTTTACAACACCACCTTTCTAAAACATCAATTCTTAAACAAATATTTCATATCTCCAAATCACTTAATTCCCAATTCTTTCTTCACTTTGTCTCCTTTCCTCTCCTCAACCCAAAATCCAACACGAGGAGTTTCATATACAGGTAATAAAATAAGACAATCATAATAAGAGGATTTGTAGAAAAGATTATGTATTTTTACCACTACCATGAAATATGTATCTCTAATACCTTAATATGTACTAAATAAAATGATCCAAATATCCCCAATTAGATCTTCCAATCTAATAAATATTTGTGACCAAAACTAGATTCTTCAAACTATAAAACTGTGAATGTCACGACAATAAAAAGGCAAGTGTGTATTTTCCTCCTAACCAGCAAGTGCTAATTAGAACATTTGGGAGAAAAAAAAAATAATGGTTTAGAAATCAGTGTGAACATTGTGATTCACCTCCTAAAATCAATTTTGTGAACCAAAGCCCATTTCCTCGATCCATATCCTTTTCCGATTTTACCATTCTGCACTTCCACTTCATTTGCAGTTCAACGATTCTACTATCCATTGTGTAAGGAACCGACCAAATCTAAGGACTTAACCAAGTCCTTAACACCAAATGTATGTAATTAAAAACATCCTCGACATGCATAATTAAAACCGTTTTAAAATCCATAAAACCAATGAAATACAAACTTGATTGAAAATTCAATCCATAAATATTTAGTATGAATACCCCTAAGTTCAAAATATAAAACATGAGTCATGATACAAATAACATAACATGCTCTTAAAATTCGTGCAGAAGGAAGGAAAGTAAGGTAAAGACTCTGAACATAATGCAGTGGGTCCCATGGTCGACCCCAGCTTGTCAATCATCCATCTCGATACAATCCTGTAGTACCTGTGATAATCCACAGTGGAAATGGTAGTTTGAAAAAACTTAGTAAGGATTCCAAATTCGGGGTAGTCATGCATCAGTCAAAGCATTAAACAAACATGAAAGTCATCAATATGCTCATAGGGGTTCACAAATCCAAGGCTCATGAACGGTAGGTCGAGAACCACGTCCTTGACCTACGCCATGTAGAGCGGTTTAGGGCCACGTACCCATAACATAATGTCCACAAGAGACAAAAAATCTCTAGGGCAATCAGAGAAATCCTACTCTAGGCCGAAGGATTCGGCGAGTATAGAGGCCTGCTAGCTAGGGGATCATAAATCTCCACAGGCTTTTCCTCGTGGTGAGACGTGGAATCCTCGCGCTCACCTCGGGCCACAAACCCAACCACATACCTGAAGAAGCACCCTAGGATACTAGTAAAAATTTCGACAGGAGCCGTCCATGAGCCTAGTTGGCCAACCATCCACGAAAGGTTTACAACGAGAGATCACAAATCTCACGTCAAACGTACCAGCCAAAAACCATGTATGTTTGCTTACTAGTATCCTTTACCCAGTATTTATGACTCGTTTACATCCAAACGAGCCATCAAACCTTGTATTAAACAAGAGGCAAGTCCACAACTGAGACCTACGAACCACATGCAAGACCGACTCTCTCAATCAAACATGAAATGGTTCAATCATATCAAGGCATATAACAAATACACATGATGCCCTAGCATAATACTCACAATAAGTGCTGCATGATGTCGATGAGATTAATATAAGAATCAAAAGTATAAGACATATCGAATGATACGTATAGTTCTCACAATACATGCTACATGTTATCAGCGTAATCAATACAACATTAATAGTATAAGATATGTCAGGTCATACATATAAGTCAATACATTCAACTAGTGCATGAACAAAACCACATGCCACAAGTAGGGGAGAAAGGTCATTTACCTTGGTTGAACTCACCTAGCTACACTCATTGTAAACACCCAATCTCCATGCCACTAAACTTCCAAGCACTCGAGCAGTGAATCCAAGCCCAAATGACGAAGAAACCAAAAACTCAATTCTCAAAGAAAGCTGGCAGCTAAGCACGCCTCAAGAATCCTAACGAACAGTTTTAACCACCCATACGCGAAACAATGCAACCACAACTGGAAAAAAAAGAATCGAATGGGCTTAAAGAGTTAAACAAAGGTTTCTTTGGTTAAGGCATGCATCACATGGTCAAATAAGGTAATTAGATGGGTCAAAATTGACCAAAATAGTCAAATGAGGTGATGTGGCAGCACAAGATGCCACATGGCTTAATCTGTTAGGGGAGAAGAGTGTGTGAGATGGTCAACAAGGAAGAAAGGTGTGTGGAAATAGTGGAAGGGGGTGGTGAGTGAGGTATGAGGTTTGGTTAAAGCGGAGGAATGCTGATCGGTCAAGTGTGGGTGGTCAAGGGTCAAAAAGGGATGGATTGGATTGGGTCTCGATCAAAGAAAAAAGGGTGAGTCAGTGGGTTCTAGTTCATCATCAAAGAGAAAGTAAGGAAGATGAAGGGATCAAACTCATAACCAACTGCCGACGATCGTAAATGAATGAGACCCACAACAATAGCTGCTTCGTTCGCAAATGAGCACCTTCAACTCGACGACGAACGTTCAAATGATAACACTACTGACTCGTCCACCGTTCTTGAATACTCACGGCGCTGCTTGAGACACCCTTCAACATTAACCCTGTCGAGTTGAACCAACACAACTTTGACACTGCTCTAAACGGACACTACATGGAGAACCATTATGATAATGACGACCTGCTACCTTCTGATCGGTGCTTGTCAGAGATAAATGTGACGACGACCAAGCACCATTTTCTCAAGCGAAGGTCGTGATGAGAGGGAGAAGACAGCTACCATGGAGTTCTAAGACTCCATACATAACCCTTAACGACAAATCAGGGATTCAAAACACTTAACCCAAATGACCCAAATGCCCTTACACTTTGCTGAAATCTAACAAATGCCCCCCATTGTGTATATACACAAATACCCTTGAACCAAATTGAACTCCAAAAGCCAAAGCATCTTTTAATCTTTTCCTTAAATTTTAGACAAAACTGGACTATTACACATTGTGTTATGAAATCGTAAACAATAATAAAAGAGTAAAGAGAAAGCAATACAACACACAGATTTACGTGGTTCACTAACGATGTGTCAGCTATCTACACAAATAGAGGGGAGAACAACTTTATTAGAGGAGAGCGAATTGTAAAATCACACTACTTTTCTTTTCTGTGACTGAAGATACAAGACACTTTGTTTTTCTAAAAAAAAAAAAAATCACTCTTCTTGTATTTCTTTTATTGTATTTCTTTTTTGCGTCTTTGTCTTCACAATAGAGTGAACAATCTATTTATACGTATTACAATCTTGTTCTAAAACAACTTTTGACTTTTCACCTTCAAAACTCTTGGCTTTTCACTTACACAACTCTTGGCTTTTCACCTTACACAACTCTTGGCCTTTCTCCTACACAAATCTTGTCATTTCATTTCATCTACACTACTTTTGAATTTAAAACCCACAAAAACATTTAATGTTCATTTAAAAAACTTACTCATAAACTTAAATGCTTCTACAATCCGTCATGCCAATCATCTTCTTGTATTTGTTGATAAGTACTTTCGATAGCGATTTTGTGAAGAAATCAACTTGATCTTGACTTGCCATGTACAACAATTTAACACTTCCTTCCTTCACATGATCTTGGATAAAGTGAAAACAAACATCAATGTGTTTGCTTCTTTCATGGTTCACTGGGTTATTTGCCAACTCAATTGCTGATTTGTCGTCAACTTGAATCACGATTACACCTAGTTTCTTTAGCTCCATCTTGCTCTACAAATTTCTTAGCCATATCGCATGACATACACACCAAGATACTACCACATAATTAGCTTCACATGTCAAGAGCGTCATGATTGGTTGTTTCTGTAAAATCCAAGTTAACGTTGTGTTGCTTATAAAGAATACATATCTCGATGTGCTTTTTTGATCGTCTATGTCTAGGCACCAATCATTGTCAAGTAACCAACCAACTTGTAATCTTCTACTTTTGAGTAGAACAACCCAAGTGACACTGAATCTTGGATGTATCGTAGGACTCACTTCAACGCCTTCTAATGTGAATAAACCGACTTGTCCGTGAATCGACTTATAATGCTGACACTTAATGAACGATCCGACCTTGTGCATGTCAGATAGCGAAGGTTTCCTACCAAACACCAGTATTTACTCGTATCTACATGTTCTCCTTCATCGAACTTCGAGAGTTTTGCACCTGGTTCCATTGGTATAGATACTGGGTTGCAATTTGCCATCTTGTACTTCTTCAAAATCTCTATTGCATGTCTTCTATGATACAAAAATATTCGCCTCTTCTGCTTAACCTCTAAATCGAGAAAAAACTTCAACAAGCTCAAATCTGTCATCTCAAATTCTTGTGTCCTTGTACCCTTAAACTCTTCTATCATCTCATCATTGTTACCCATAAAAATGAGTTCATCAACATAAAGAGGTTGAACAATCACATTATCTCCACTCTTCTTTGAGTAAAGTGCATGCTCGTAGGGATGCTTGTAGTGTATTCCATGCTCGCAGTGCTTGCTTCAACCCATAAAGCACCTTCTTCAATTTTAGCACCTTATTTTCTTCTCCAATTTTCATGTATCCGGGAGGTTGTTTGATCTAGACTTCTTCTTCAAGCATACCATTCAAGAATGCTGACTTGACATTCATTTGAAAAATTGGCCATTTGAATTGAGCCGCTTGGGAAATGAGCAATTAGATTGTCTCTATTCTTGCAACGGAAGCAAATACTTCGTCATCGTTGATTCTCGCCTTTTGCTTTTGCTTGTATCCCTTCGCAACAACTCGCGCCTTGTACCGCTCTATCTTCCCTTAAGCATTTATCTTTTTCTTGAACACCCACTTCACACCAAACGGTTGACTTCCTTCCAAATTTTTTGTTAGCTCTCATGTAATGTTGCGGACAATCGCTTTAATCTCCTCATCCATGGCAGTTTTCCACTTTTTGTTTCATACTGCCTCTTCGAAGCAGATATTTTAAGAATATGCCAAAAGACATATAATGTGTACTTTATTTGTTGAATCATACAAATCTTGTAAATTTCACATTTTGGATTGTCGAGTTTCATCTTCATCATCGGTAGTTTGTTGGTATGCTAGTTGGTGCAAAAACTGATGATTCTCCAACTTTGATGTTAACCTCTATCGAATTATTCCAATCCCACTTGCTTGCTTGATTTACTCGCACATCACGACTCACCATAACCTTTATACTTGTCGGGTCAAATAGCTTGTACCATTTTGTCTTCTCATCATACCCAATAAAAATATACCTTTTGCTTTTGTTTTCAAGCTTCGTTCTTCATTGATCTGCTACGTGTGCATAAGCCACACTACCGAACACTTTTAGATGAGAAACTGTCGGCTTTACTCCGCTCCATGCCTCTTG
>JBBMEG010080947.1:0-10565 GCA_037832605.1 Cyclanthera cordifolia
AGGCGACCCCCGAGGGGTCGGTAATGGCGAGGCCGACCCCCAAGGGGTTGGAAATGGGCGTGGCCGACCCCAGGGGGGTTATGACCTCCATTTGGCCGACCCCCCAGCGAGACCGACCCCCGGGGGTCGGCAAAGGCGAGCCTGACCCCCGGGGGTCGGCAATGGCGTTGGCTGACCCCCGGGGGTCGGCCTTGGTCCTCTCGTCCTTTGTTCGGGTTCCGACCTCTTCCGAGACTTCGGGTTATATTTTATGTTACAACATAAACTATCTTCCTAAAATTTTCAGGCGGCTCAACATGAACTCCGGTGCTGGCGATCATCAATCAACAACAATTTGTGGAGATTTTCAGATATATCGATCTCATAATAAGCTGCTGTAAGCATGAAAAATTACAGGATTCTCTTCAAGAATTTCTTCCGTCTGTCTTGAATCCTACCATGCAATTGATTGCTTCGATGTGGAAATCAAACCCGTTAATTAACCTTACGCAAAATTTTAATTTTTGACACGAAAACTAATTAATATAAAAAGGTTTAACGTACTTTGTCTTTTATCGACGTGGCCTGCATCTTCCCAGAAGTTCAACGATGATCTCAACCTGCGACAATCAGTGACACATTTTTGACTCCGATTCAAATTCGATGAGGACAGTGACGGTTCTAAATCCCTCCGCCATCTTGATTTCTCCGATTCCATTTTCAAACCCTACTTGGAATTAACCTCTTTCAAATTCGTCATGCTCGGAAGCCACAAATTCATTCCACAGAGTAGGAGTCTCATTGGAGGGAGTGACTTGGGGAGTGAAATTAGAATAGATGGATTCGCCTTCGAAGCCGCCGTGATTGCTACCTCTCTGCTACGAATCTCAAATTGAACTGATGTGTATTATAAATATAGTATTATGTTCTAAAATTACCGTATTAGTATTGTAAATACAATACTACTAATAATACAATATTATATGTTTAATTATAGATTTTATTTTTATTAACATAAATATAATAATATTATAAATACAATATATTTACAAATACAATATTATATAATACTGTATAGGTATTATAATAATTAGGTTCTTTATACGTATTATTTACAAATAGGTATTGTAAATATGTTTCCTCAACCATTAAAATGGTAGGGTAAAAGGAACAATAAACATTATTATATTCTAATTAATAATAAATAAATCATTGTAATTATTTTAAATTTGCTTATATTTTGCAAATATTTTCTAAAAATACACTCTTAGTTACAATTATTTTAAAATATTTCATATATAACTAATTATTTTCAATTAAAAGAACTAATCAATTCACCTCATTTTAAACATTATAATTTTGGTCATTTATTTTTTTCTATAAAAGTATTCTTTTCAAATAACTTATAAAAAATAAAATCAAATAGTCAGGTAATTTCCTTCGTTTTTTTATTAATCAGCTTAGGTATTTAAAAAAATAATAAACAAAAAACAAAATACTAACAAACAAAAAAACATTTGTTGAGCCTGAAAAATGGTCAACGGATATCCCTAGTGGATTTGTTTAGCTGAGGACGAAAATGCCTGCAAAAAAGCAAATTTTAGGGCAGACCGGTGTGGTGTGAGCCATAGAGCCTCCGATGCCTAAGTCAGAAACAGATTTAGGGAGAGAAAATTGGAGCACAAAGAATGGCTTAAGGGTACTTCGCTTAGAAATCGATCCCCTGAATGAGAAAATGACTTGACTTTTATAGCAGCCGGTCTCGTAACCGCTGCAGCTCACTTATGGTGATATAATGGCCGGCCGTTAGAAGCGTCCGTCATTAAGCCGGGTATGAATACCGGCGTAACTCTTGACCGTTACCCTTCGGAGGTGTAATGGCCTTGACTACGGAGTTACTTGGACTCGGTCAACCTTGGCAGGTCCTCACCTTCATGGCCGACCCCTTAGGAGTGCAGCCTTCTCGTTGTAGCACTAGGACGCCACGGGTGTACAGCGTCCCTTAGTTCTACTTTGGACTTGGTCGACTTATCCACAAGAAAGTCCTAACCTCCACGACCAACCTACCCGGGTAAGCCTACTCGATCGCCCACCTCAAAGGTCGGCTTTGGACTGGGTCAACCCTTACGGGTCCTCACCTCCACGACCAACCCACTCAGGTTGGCCTACTCGTTGTAACCAGGGTCGCCACGGGGTGCAGCGTCCGCCTGAGTTACTTGGACTCGGTCGACTCCTAGGAGAGAGTCATGACCTCCACGACAACCCACTCGGGGTGGCCTACTCATTGTAACGGGGGACGCCACAGGGTGCGACGCCTCTAAACATTACTTGGACTCGGTCGACTCGTCCACAGGAGAGTCTTAACCTCCACAGTCAACCCACTCGGGTTGGCCTACTCGTTGTAACTGGGGACGCTAAGGGGTGCAGCACCTCCATACGTTACTTGGGCTTGGTCGACTCTAGGTGTAGTCTTGACCTCCACGGCCAATCCACTCGGATTGACCTACTCATTGTCGGACCCAAGAAGGGTGAGGCTGCAAGGGCCCACCTCAGGGGGTCCTGGCCTTCTTTGGCCAACCCTAGGAAGTCGTACTTGCTTGGTCGATCTCTGGAGGGATGGTATGGACTCGGCCGACCCCCAAGGGGTTTTGACCTCCATTTAGCTGACCCCCGAGGGGTCAGAAGTAGCGAGGCCGATCCCGGGGGGTCGGAAGTGGTGAGGCTTACCCCCGGGGGTCGGTAATGGTGAGACTTACCCCGAGGGGTTGAAATTGGCAAGACTGGTCTCGGGGGGTCGACAAAGGAGTTGGCCGACCCCGGGGGTCGGTATTGGCTTAGTTGTCCTTCGTGCGGGTCCTAATCACTTCCGAGTCTTTCGGGATATTTTTAGCTTATAATATTACCCCCACTCTTCATTTTCAAGCTTGCCGGATGTGAAGAGTAGTTTAGGTACTTGCCTCTTTTTCGAAGTTTCGGATGTTACAAAGTTACTTTCTTATGGAAGTATTTCCTTGAAAATCACGTAGGCCTTATTATTTTTCAAGAATATATTTTCCTAAATAATATTCAAACAAATAAAGTTTTAAGGTTAAGGAAATATTCATTCCAAGAATAATTTAAAATGGCGATATTCTTATTTCTAAGAATATCTTTTTCAAGATAATATTCTTATTCAATGAAAAATCACTTCTCTTTTGTTTAGGAAAATATTTATCCTTTAGAGATTTCCCATAACCTAACTTTTTCATAAAAACTCCCTTCCAAAACTACTCCTCCTTTTTACCCTACTTTGGCTGAAAATTGCGTCTCACTAGGCTAGCATTTTTGATTTTTTCAAAGCATGGGGGAGACTTGTTTTGTGTTTCAGATTTTTGGAAAGCATCCGTCGCGCCTTACTTTTTTCGGTACGTACTATCCTTTTTCCGACTTTACACTAACGGTTAGACATATTTTCGAAAATTTCACCCTTACTTAGGCACTTTTTCGATTTTTGCCCGTTATGCATGTATGTTCGAATTTTTGGATTATCTAGGCTCTTTTTTCAAAGACTCACCCCTTAGAGTACTTTTCCGAATTCGTAGGCTACTTAGGCACTTTTTATAAAAATCTTGCCCGTTTAACTTCCTTTGGAGATTTTTAGGTTACTTAGGCACTTTTATATAAAGTCTTGCCAGTTTTCACCACTTTTTGAAACTTTTAGGTTACTTGGGCACTTTTATAAAAAGTCTGCATTTTTCACCACTTTTTTAAACCTTTAGGTTACTTAGGCATTTTTATAAAAAGTCTCGCTTTTTTCACCATCTTTTGAATCTCGTAGGGTACCTAGGCTCTCTTAGAGACTCGCATTTTCTATAACTTAGTTAATTTATAGATTACTTCTTACTTTAGTTGACATGGATCATTCATCCGACTACGAGACCGAATCCCTTCACTTTCGGGCTTCCTCCTCACGTAAGAGGGCTCGGCGAAGAGCCTTGCTGGTGGGATCGGGATCTCAAATGGCAGCGTCCATTTTGGCTCAAGAGGATTTGGACCACCTTAGGACCCAGTTCCTTATCTCGACCAAAATCACCTTTCGGCTTCCTCCTCCGGGCAAGGTGCCCTTTATACCACCATGTTCGACCGAGGAGTTCAGCTTCTCCTCATACCGCCTCTTCATGAGTTCTTGGGTATGGGAGGGCTGGCTCCAGCGCAGCTGGCTCCCGATGCCTAAAATGTCTTCTTCGGTGTTCATAGCCTTTGGGTGTACATCGGCTTTGAAGGTCTCTTCAGTGCCAGAGACTTTTCACTTTACCGCTTCTCTCGGCATCCCGATGTCACTGTGGGCTGCTACCTGACCACCAGAAGAAAGCTTTCTCCCTTGGTAGGGTGCCCTAACTTTCAGAAGGGGTGGAAGGAGTGCTGGTTCATTGTTGGAGGACATTGGGCAGCCCCAAGCGCCGATTCCTCGCCGGCGACTCCCACTGTCTTCGAGACATAGGGTATGCTTCTTTTCACTTTGATTTTATCTGTCTCTTAGCACCGTACTAACTTTTTGTTTACATTGCACAGGAAACTGAATCCCCGCTCCCGGGTAATGATGTTTTACGAGATGGTTATGTCCTACCCTGAGGAGGTTACTCGTACTGCGCAGTACCTGACAACAAACTCACTGGCGCTGTACAACCTCCTTCAAGCTTCAGCCATGCTAGCCGATTCTAACTCGTAATCACCCGTCCCGCATGAGGGATTCGCTCCAGGTATGTACCTTACTTTTTCCTTTAACTTTACATGCCTCGAATATTGGAAATATGGGTTGACACCTTTTACCGTGTTCACTTGCCATGGAATAAGAACCTTCGATGAGGCGCGCCTTTGACGCAGTGATGCGTCAAACATCTCGCCCCCTGCCAGGCCTCCCACCAATGACACGGTGGACCTTACTTCGGAGGGCTGCTTTCTCCCGCCTGGTGATGACGAAGACTTTCCTTTCCTTGAAGTTCCAGAGGACTTGGAAGTTGGGTCGGACCAGGAGTTTGACGGTCCCAGCCTTGGTTTTGACCACTTTTCTTCTCCAATTCGGAGTAACTAGCGCAGGCCTCGAACGCTTGTACACAGCCTTCCCCCTGGATTCAACTTCTACCTCTTGTCAGGACCGCACTGTCCTACTTTGGACCCACAGGAGGAAAAAACTTTGGCCTCCAACTTGTGGAGTAAAGTGGGGTATTCTTCAGCTACTTTTCCCCTAAGAGATGCCTCTCAGGTTCTGAAAAAGGGGACTCGTCTGATGCACGAGGTACCACAACCCTACTTTTCACAGCTATTATTTGATTTGAGTATGTTTGCTAACTTGTACCTTGATTTCTTTTTGCAGGCATTCATGCATTTTGCTTCAGCTTCTCTCCACCTCTAGGAGGACTTGCGTCAAGCCCGCTCTTCCTTGTCTACCAGTACAGACAAGCTCAAGTGGGAACTGGCACAGGCTCGAGAAGATCAGCGAGTCACCGAGGCTGCCTTAACCGCCTCTCGTACCTCTGCCAAAATAGCCCAGAATCTAGCTTCACGCACACGTCAAGATGACTTGGCTACAATCGCCCGCCTTCGGGGAGAGTTGGCTTCTGCTGAAGGGAAGCTCAAGAATGCTGCATACTTGGCTAACCTTGTGAAAGATTCTCCTGCCTTTGTGATTATGAAAAACAACGCCAACGAGGCTCCATTGGCTGGGCACTGGACCGAATCGAAGAGGAGGTTAGCTATGGCAACCTTCTTTCTCTCTTTCGGTCACTTTGTTCCAGCACTGCGGAGAGAGTCACCGACCCTTCCCTGCCAGCCTTCGAGTCCGGACATCCAAGTGATCCAGCACAGGCTGCTTGTTATGACTCCCGCATCTTTCAGGGCGTGCCCGACAGAAGCCAGGCTCTTCCAGCTAGGACAACACCTGCCCAAGCCGGACCTGTTCGACCGTCTTCCAACAGGCGCAGCTCTGGAGGGCCTTGATGACTTTTACCTTGCTTTCCATTTTACCTTGTAGTTCTTTATTTTGCAGTCTTTACTTTTTCATCTAGGCTGTAACCCAGGAACTTTTTCTTTTGAATGAAATGATGAATTTTTTATCATACTTCTTTCTTCTCTATCTCATATACCCCCAATTTAAGTTTATGAAAATGAGATCAACATACTTAAATTAAGATAAGAATGGACAGAATGAGAAAAAACATCACTTTTTATTCATCAACAACTTGAATTACAATATATTGAAAGTACTTTTTCAAGTGTTTAAGCACCCCCAAAGATGGAGGATTTGATTGTTGAAAGTGAAATCTGTGTTGCCTTATCAATTCGTGCAGCAGCTTGGTAAGGATGCTAAACTCATCTAGGATCTTTTACCAGCACGGTCTTGTCCGCCTTAGCTTCGTAGGAGGCCTCTGACTTTGCCAAAACATTGGCCTTGGTGCTTTTGGGACCTAAGTGCTTGCTCATCTTGTACCTCTACAGGTGTTGTTTCTTAAACAGCCTCACCTAGAACCGGTCCCTTTTTAACAGCCTTTTGCTTTCAGGGACTTTGTACCACGCGTTTTAGGGCTGTGTGGCAGCATTCCCTCGAGAACAACTATTCTCCTCTTATTTCCCCACCCCCATAGGAGTAGAGAATTTTAACATCTGGTGGTAAGTTGACGCCACCGCCCTCAGTCCAAGAATTTTAGGTCTTCCCAGTATTTCATTGTAGGCGGAGTTGTCATTGACCACCAAAAATTTGACGAAGTGTAGGATGACATTGTCTCCTTCGCCGAAAGTCACTAGGAGTTCAACTGACCCTTCAGGGATTAAAGTGCTCCCACCAAATTCGACTAAGAGTGTCGAGCTCGGCTTGAGACTCTCCCTTCCCATTTTCATGGCCTCATATACTTTCAACGACAACACATTCGTCGAACTGCCTCCATCGACGAGGATCGGTCTGACGTGGATGTTGGATATGGTCAGGAAACCACTAAGGCGTCATTGTATGGCTGGTGTAACGCTGCAGCCTCAGCGGCGGTGAATGCAAGTTGCTCTTCTACTGCTTCCATTATGCAGACTTCTTCATTCCTTAGTGCGCTCCTAGCCTGCCTCATGTTGCCCTTCCGTTTTCGGTTGGACTCCCCTCCAGGTGGTCCTCCGATGATTGTTCAGATCTCCGGCGGCAGGGTTGACTTGTCGCCTTCCTTTTTCTTGCTCGGGGACTCGGTCACCTTTCCACCCTCCCCAATGTACCTGTCTAGTCGGCCTCTGCGAATAAGGGACTCTATGGACTCTTTTAGGTCGTAGCAGTCCGAAGTAGCGTGGCCGTGATCCCTGTGAAATAGGCAGTAATTGTCCTTGTTTCTTTTGTTGGATCCTGCCCTAATTCGGCTCGACCATTTTATCCCCTCTTTATCTTGAATCTCCATCAAGATATGTTCGATGGGAACCGCCGTTGGAGTGTACCTCTCAAACCGGCTAAGGGGTACTCCCCATAGTTCGGTTTTTTCTTTTTTCACTGGGCGCTCTTCTGCCCTTTGCTTTCGCGACTCCTTGTAGTCTGTTTCGCGATGGCTAAGTGACTTTTGGCGCTCTGGAATGGAGTGTCTTCATTCGGTACGTTCTCGGGAATTGACTAGTTCCCCGACACTCATGTATTTTTGTTCCTTGGTTATGAGCTTGACATACGTGAGTGAGGCTCTTTTTCCCAGTGACCACAAGAACTTTTCATCCCTGAGCCCTATCACGACTGCTGCGAGAGCCGTGCTGTCGGAGTATCCTTCAATTAGCAACGCCTCGTTGTTGAAGCGGGCAATGTAGTCCCAAAGAGTCTCATGACTATTTTGCCTCACGGTCAGCAGATGGCTGACTGGTTTTTTCTGATCTCGCCCTCCCAAAAATTTGGTGACGAAAGCCCTGGCCAGCTTCTTAAAGGAAGCAATGGAATTACACTTTAGCTGCCTGAAACATATTCGAGCTGGTCCTGCAAGCGTGAATGATAATGTTCGACACTTGATCGCGTCCCAGACTCCATGTAGCTTCATCCACGCCCGGTAGGAATCCAGGTGCTCGACAGGATCAGTAGATCCGTCGTACTCCTTGATTGCAGCGAGTTTAAATTTGGATGGGACAGACTCCTTCATGATTTCATCAGTGAAGGGGGGTCGACCTGGTCGACCAAACTATCCAGGTCCAGTCCGTCTTGGTCCTGCGCCTTCTTCATGCTTCCCAACTGGTCTTGGAGGAGACAAAGTTGGGCCAGCCAAGGTTATGTCCCGGATCCATCAACCTCTACCTCTCTTCGGCGTTGGTTGAGCACCTCCCTGAGATCCGTTCCCAAGTCTGATCCCGCCGTACGAGCACTTGGAACTTTTAAGGGATAGGGGGTGGATGATCCTCGTGTGGTACTCCTTGTCTGGCTACTCCGGACTGATTGCGTCTGGGAAGACTCCGCCATTTTGGATCTGATTCTTTGGTGGACCGAATGCTCTTTCCTCCAGTCATTACCGCCCAGTCAAAGTCGCTCGACCGGTCTTCGTTGCCAGAAATGCATCTTTTTTTGTGCCTCCGTGGCTGGGACTTTCCCTTTGGCACGGTCCCGGACCAACGAGGCTGTTTTTTCTACCACAACCTTTTTTTTGATAGGCTGTCGCTGCGCCGCCTCCTTTGGTGCCTATTGGTTCCTAGCATCAACTGCCTGAGCTGGAGGTCGTTTCTAGAGCAACTCCACCAGGCGACTCAAACTCTCCGACATTCCTTTTATTCGTTCTTATAAAGCAGTGAACTTTGGATTAGCACATTCCGGTTCTTGCCCAGCTACCGCACCCTCAGGATCCTGGTGGTTTTCGACATGAACGACGTCATGTCCTCTAGAGGCAATCCTCCTTGTAACGTGCTAAACGTCCGATTCTCCATCGACATCGTGGTGGTGGCCATTCTCAACATTCGACATTTTTCGCAGGAAAATGGTTTGGATATTAGCGTTTTAGGTAGAACACTCTGGTCCCCACAGACGGCGCCAACAATTGATGCCGAAAAATGGTCAACGGATATCCACAGTGAAATTGTTTAGCTGTGGACCAAAAGGCCTGCAAAAAAGTAAATTTTTGGGCACACCGGTGTGGTGTGAGTCATAGGGCCTCCGATGCCTAAGTCAGAAACGGATTTAAGGAGAGCAAATTAGAGCACAAAGAATGGCTGAAGGGTATATAGCTTAGGAATCGATCCCTTGGATGGAAAAATGACTTTACTTTTATAGCACCCAGTCTCGTAACCGCTGCGGTTCACTAATGGCGATATAATGGCCGACCGTTAGAAACATCCGTCATTAAGCCGGGTATGAATACCGGTGTAACTCCTGACCGTTACCTTTCGGAGGTATAACTGGCTTGACACCGGAGTTACTTGGACTCGGTAAACCTCGGCTGGTCCTCACCTCCATGGCCGACCCCTTATGGGTGCAGCCTTCTCGTTGTAGCACTAGGACGCCACGGGTGTGCAACGTCCCTTAGTGCTACTTTGGACTTGGTCGACTTATCCAACGGAAAGTCCTAACCTCCGCGACCAATCTACCCGGGTCAGCCTACTCGACCGCCCTCCTCAAAGGTCGGCTTTGGACTGGGTCAACCCTTACGGGTCCTCACCTCCACGACCAACCCAGTTAGATTGGCCTACTCGTTGTAACCCGGGACGCCACGGGGTGCAGTATCCGCCTGAGTTACTTGGACTCAGTCGACTCCTAGGGGAGAGTCCTGACCTCCACGACCAACCCAGTCGGGCTGGCCTACTCGTTGTAACGGGGGACGCCACGGGGTGCAACGCTTCCAAACGTTACTTGGACTCGGTCGACTCGTCTATAGGAGAGTCTTAACCTCCATGTTCAACCCACTCGGGTTGGCCTACTCGTTGTAACCGGGGACGCTACAGGGTGCAGCGCCACCATACGTTACTTGGGCTTGGTTGACTTTAGGTGGAATCCTGACCTCCACGGCCAATCCACTTGGATTGACCTACTTCTTGCCGGACCTAAGAAGGGTGAGGCTGCAAGAGCCGACCTTGGGGGGTCCTGGCCTTTCTTGGCCGACCCATAGGGAGTCTGACTTGCTTGGTCAATCCCCGGAGGGACGGTATGGACTCGGCCGACCCCGAGGGGGTATGACCTCCATTTGACCGACCCCCGAGGGGTCAGAAGTAGCAAGGCTTACCCCGGGGGTCGGCAAAGGAGTTGGCTGACTCGCGGGGGGTCGACAATAGGGTTGGCCGACCCTGGGGGGTCGATGCTGGCGTGGCGACCCCCGGGGTCTCGACAAAAGAATAGATGTGTAGTCAATCCTTTCCATCTCACAATACTGCAAAATGTTTTCTCATGCAAGGAAGCAGTTGTTGTGAAATCCAAACATATTCTCGGTAAGATCAACTTGCAGCATGTCACTATCACTTATACTATGTTTAGGAAAGTGATAATCCAACTTGATTGTTGTTGGAAGTGTCATGCCTGATTGATGATATTGTGTATCTAACACAACCTTCCTACTTTGTTTGGAACTGACGGCTATGACAATAAATTTAATCTATTATTAGTAAACTAATAGTGTGGTACATACTATAAA
>JBBMEG010080948.1:0-10563 GCA_037832605.1 Cyclanthera cordifolia
AGAGTCAACTTTATGTTAGACAAAAAATGGTAAATATATGGACCAAACCTGAACTTAATTCATATGCATATTGAGACATTTATTGTTTACAAAGTAATCCATTTTAAGTGTAATTTTTCTAGCTCCCTATTTTTTAAAAAAAATCCATAAATAATAAAAATATTTAAGTTGTGTATAGTCTATTAATGAATTTTGTTGCTATTATTTAAAATTATTAAATCATTTTTTTGATATATTTGATTTTTTTTTCTTAAATTTTGTCATAGGTAGAATTTTAATAAAGTATCAGATTCTTTCAACATGTTTTATTCTTATTTACATTGGAGGTTATCGAATCTATGACTACTTTAAACTAAGCACGTTTAGCTGTGAAGTTCTTTTCATTGAACCATCGAAAATGAATGTGTTATCTTGTTGATACATGTAGTACAAATCAATTCTCTTAAACATTTCTTAACCATGAGACTATATCGCAAGATCTCTCTCATTCGTTTGTAGACGCGATTAATTCATATACCCCTCCTAACCAAGGGCGTTAGTACAATTTGCAAGAATTTCTGATGTTTAATGAAATTCTGATTTTATCTTAAAATATATATATATATATATATATATATATATCGAACCAACTGCGAAAGAGGAGCCGACCTTCCTAGATGGACTTGTATTGTTGTGGATGGCGTTAATTACCATGTTGGCGCCCACAAACACCCAGGATAAAAAGTCAATATTCGTTTATTATTACAATTATTATTATTATTAAATTAGTAGTAAATATTCTACAATTACTTGTAGTTCACCCTTGCTTCTTTTTTTTTTTCCAGGAATTTAGTCCATCATTGCTGCCATTTTACTATTAATTATTTCACCTTCTTTTTTTTTTAATAGCTATGGAGGAAAATATTCTAATCCGAGAAATATTTGATGGTTAGGGTGTCAAACTCTTCTTAATATATATAACGTTAAATATTTTGTCTTAACAATATTTTTTTATTCATAAAAAAAAAAAAAGAAAGTAAATATTTGTCATAAAGTAGCGTAAATTCGAGCATGTAAATTGAAGTTATTAGATTGTACAAGATGTTGCGATAATTCTAATCAATATTGATAATATTTCTCTTCTAACTAAACTTTCGTATATTAAAAATTTTATGTTTTTGTAAGTCCAGTCAATTGAACTCTGCCTGATACTTCCTTCCAAAAAAAACCTCTGCCAACAAATACTCTCAAATCGAAGCTAAAATTGTAATATTTTTAATGAACTTAAAATTCGAACATGTGATTTGGTGGCATCTAATCAATATGAATTATTGCTCTTGTTGACGTTTAATTGTTCTATTTAGTCTCAAACGTTGTTTAAATTATACTAAAACTAATATTAGTCTGTTTTAAAAATGAAAAAAAAAACAATAATAATAATAATAATAAAAAAGGTATAAAATAAAAGGGTTCTAAGGACTCCGTGCTAGATCAGACTCACATGGGCTGTTGAATGTTTGATTTAATTTTATGCATAAAACAAAATGGAATTAAGAGTAGTTGGCCCACATTTTTAAATTGAAGTTGCTCTACTTTAAATAATTATTAACTTTATTTTCAATTTGACGTTAGTGTACTTTAATTTTATTTCAGATTGACGTTATTCTACTTTAAATAAATATTAATTTTAAATACCAAAATTATTGTTGCCCGGACAGCAGCCCACTTTTTGCGGGTTTCTGATCGATTTTTTTTTTTTTTTTTTTTTTTAAATTGTGTAGTGTCTAAAGGAGTTATATGCTGTTCGGACAACATGCAAATAGCTTTTTTTTTTTTTAATTATATCTCAATTTTCAGCGAGTTTTTTTTTGTCGCTCAATTTGCAATTCTATCATGGATACCATTTATGTAATCACTAAATATGACAAAAATCGAAGTTAAATGAATAATCCACCAAACATGAATTTCATGGGACTTAAATTTTCCTCTTCCCAATTTAGGAGTTATTTTTAAGAAAAAAATTAATTTAATGTATCTATATTATTGGCGAGGTTATTGTGTGTTTGTGTGTTTTTTTTTTACCATTTACCTTTAATTAATTAATTAATATTTAGATTATAAAAAGCTTTAAGTTATAAAGTGTATATTAGGTAGAGTTTGATTAGTGGATTCCGACACACTTTAATTAAGTGGTTCAAATCTGGGATAAAATAAAGTAAATATAAATAATGCAAATTCAAACAAATATTCATTTTTCTTATAATTATTTTCTGTTTTCAACCAAATTATACTCTCAATTAAGATGGAAGTACACTTTGAATTATGAGGAAAATAAATTGAGTTGCATTAGTTTTCGTCTTATATTCGTGAAAATAATTGAGATTTTTCTTTTAACTTATTTTTTTTTTACAAAAATCATGTGATTTTGACTCTCACACTCGTAAGAGATGTTTGTTTTGAGTTTTTAGTGAGATTTTATAAACGAGATTTATAATCACTGTTTAATTAAAAATCTCATACAAACAGCTATTATTACAATTTCTTATTTATAATCTCTCAAAATAACTCATTATTTCTTAACATTTAAAATAAACACTCCACAATTTTACAAACAAACTCCTAAGGATAACCTTGTAATTAAAATACCAAAAAATCGAATATATAGTAATATTTAAATAGTAAATGTAACCAATTTAAAGAATGTTTTTTTGAAGAGATATTTATTTATTTATTATACGTTATCCTCTCACACAATCTAGATGGCATGAAATGTAGTTATGAATTCACACTTGTGAATACTTTATTGTTTTCTTACTTATTATTTTATGAAAAAAATAAAGTCGTCGCATGGAAAAACATGGCAATGACATATTAATATATCCACGTTTTCTATGGTCTCTACTCCATTTAAAAAGAGAGAGATTTTTTATGTCATGGAAATATTTAAAGGAAAAAACCGACCAAGCTTAAATGTAACTAAATTATTTAAATATTAACTTATGACAATTTTATATCCAAACATTAATAATAATATTAAAACCTTCCCTAAATTTCAAAATAAAGATCCTAATCAATGATACATTTTGTTGCAATATTATATGCCAGAACTCTTGATCTAAAATAAAGAGGATCGAGTTTGATGTGTACTTTATTTGAGGAGAACATTGAAGATATATTGCATGACAAACAAAGTCTCACATCGCTAAGTTGGGGGAAAGAGCTTGGGTATATAATAAGGGGACAATTCCTCCATTGATATGAGGCCTTTGGGTGATAACCAAAAACAAAGCTATGAGGGGTGATTCCCAAAGTAGACAATATCATCTCAATGTGGAGATTTGTGATACTCGTTGTCCCTAACACATTTTATAGTTCAAACTTAAAAGAAATATAAATATTTGATGATAGTAAATGCAATAGGATAATTGAATCATCCATATTTCTTTGAATTTACCCTAAAATAGAAGAAAGTCGAAAACTTTAAAATTAAACCCCACAAAAAAGAAGAAAAGAAAGGAAACAACCAAGAATTCACACATAAAATTGAAATCATTCATTGTGGCCACAAAATTTCCCACTTTCACCAAAAATGTGTCGTCCGGATTGTGACAAATCCTTCATTTTCTTTTTGCTTGCCACTATCTTTCATCGTTTAATTATGGCCAATAATAAAAACCTAAATGAAGTAACATAAATATATATGAACATATATATGACTTTCTTGAGGCTCCTAACAAAATATTATATATACAAAACGTAGAACTGCATTCAAATAAATAAGAGTTAAATATCACCTTTCATGTATTGAACTTGTAATATAGTTGTGAATATTGAATAACCACTAAATAATGAAACAAATGCGTCATTAATCCTTGAAAGATTAAATTAAACTATAATAACTCAAAGGTTTATGTATTCATAACTATATAACAGGTGGGTTAGAGCATAATTGTTCGTCCAAATTTAAATAATCTTTTAACAATATAATTACCAATGTTAATGAAGCGTTGATTTCATATTTTTTTTATGATAATTCATCTCAATATCATGTTAAATAATCGATTTTTGCCTTTCATTATATAAATTAAATTTAAATAAATAATAATCATATAGGATGTGCATGGTCTGAGTTAGATAAATTTTTAGCACTAACCCAATGTTTTGAGTTTGTCAATCTTTTAATTTATATATTAGAGAGTTAAAAGAACAGTAACTCAGCCACATCAATATATATCCAAAGAAAATTTATACATGAGAGAAATCCAACGATACTATACTATGTGTATATTGTTTCTTAATTTGGGTTTGATTACGCATAATCCAATCCCTACGATTTTGGTTGTGGGAGGAAATGGAGTCAAAGTAGGGGACCGAAAACCCAAGTTTTGACGCGGTGGTCAATATATGGGCCACGCTTAAACTAGTGGGCGCGCTCTTCCGGGTTGTTTCTCGTTCTGTGCGTGTGGGTTTATAAACCCATAGAATCAAAACGTGGGGGGAGAGGGAAAAAAAAAAAAAAAAAAATGAAGAAATTGTGTTGGCTGTGCTCGTGCGTGGCGAGTGTCACGTGTGAATCGGACGAAGCGAGCTTGTGCTGGGGCTGCGATTCGAAGGTCCATGGAGCCAATTTCATAGTAGGGAAGCATTTTAGGGTTTTGCTGTGCCACGTTTGCCAATCTCCCACACCTTGGAATGGTTCCGGACCCAAGCTCCTGCCCACGGTTGCGTTTTGCGACAACTGTCAAGGTTTTCAGAGAAACGCGACTACTACGCGAGGATGCGGGAGCTCTAATCGCGCCGATGAGATGGATAATCAAGTGGTTCCGTCTGCCTCTCGCTCTAGTTCTGTTAATTCTGAAAAGCCAGTGGAATTCAAGCTTTATTTTTAATTCAACACGATATTATATCATTCAAGACTTTATATCAAGGCGACTGTAACTAATTAATAATACTCAACATCTATATTATTCAATTCTAAATAAATAAATAAATAATAGCTCCTTCCATTTTAACTAGTAAAATTTTAAATCTCTAAACTTTTTGTTTTTTTTAGCAAAGCATTAAAATTTTGAAATCTTAACTGTACTTTTATATGTCGGGGATGTTTGTTATTTGTGTTTGATATGCAAAAAAAAAAAAAAAAAAAAAAACAAAAACAAAAACAAAAAACAAATTGGTTCGCAAACATCAACTATTAAGTTGTGTTTATCAAAAACTTAAAATAACATGGAAGAATATAAGTCAGTGGGATGTTGAGCCACCGACACTTTTCACGCTCAAGTTTAGTTGCATAAGAGCAAGATCACAACTATATAAGTGATGACCATCATTCAAAAAAAAAAAAAAATTGAACCAAACAAAAAATAAAATCATGAAGATACAAACCTAAAAGGGATTATATTATACCAATGTAAAGTTGTGACATCTAACTATTGATTAGTGATAATATTTTTGAAAGGATACCGGATTAAATCTTTGTGGCAGCGACAGAGACTATGAAATCATTGTTCGACTATGTCCTGTCCAAGGAACATCTTTACACATAGTTCATGGATGTGGACGAAAGCTAAGAGGAGGAAGACAAGCTATCGTGTATAAGCGGCGCGCATCTGATCACCTCACCCAACAAAGTACTATCTTTGCACATTCTGGATCATTGCATAAAGGTAGTTGTGAATAAAGCAAAATTGGCGAATAGATACATTTCCGACTCGTTTATTTGGAAAGATATCGACATATAAAGGTTTGATTTAAGTGAAAACAAACACTCCAAGTAGAAACTCATGAATCTTTGTTCATTAGATATACATTGGTGCTATGTTGACAATTTTCTCCCTTTATTAGCTCTGTAGTTCTCATTTGCTATTTTTTAAAATGGGATCCTTTCCTAGATTATTTCGCTATTTTTGCAATGAAAATTAGCATTTATAAAGATTAAATGTTATAAAATATCTTTCTAAAAAATTGTTTGTGTTGTAGGCTAAAATATCTTGAAATACTCGAACAAGGCTAGGACCCCTCCTGGGATCGACCAAGTCAATTCCGACCCCTCAATAATTGGCGGAGTCAATTCCGACCCTAGCCAAGTCAATTCCAACCACCCAGGGTCGGCCAATGAAGGCCACAACCGCCAGGGGGTCGGCCAAAGTAGGTATATATAGATCCCCGAGGATAGGCCGTGGAGGTTAGAACTCTCCCCTAGGAGTCGACCGAGTCCAAAGTAACGACTGGATCCGCTGATAACGATTAGGAGTTACGCCTAGTAGGCCGAGCAATCCGTGGAGGTGAAGACCCGTAAGGGTTGACCAAGACCCCTCTAAAAAGATCGATCAAGTAGGCGGAAACCCACAGGGTTGGGCATGAAGGTGGAGACCTACAAAGGTTGACCGAGTCCAAGTAATTAACTCCAGAGTCAAAGTTATTACACCTTCAAATGGTAACGGTCAGGAGTTATGTCGGTATTCATTTCCGGCTTAATGATGGACGTTTCTAACGGCTCGCCATTAAGCCACCCTTAAGTGAACCGCAGCGGTTACGAGACCGGCTACTATAAGAAGTCAGATCATTCCACATTTCAATTTAAGCTAACTAAGTTGAATTACGCTAAGTGCTCTTGTAAGCCCTTATAAGTTTTAAAAGTTACCTCTAAATTACTCTCTTAAACTCTTACTGACTTAAGTAACGGAGGCTTTGTGGCTCACACCACATCGATATGTTTTAAAATTGTTCTTTTTTGCAGGCTTCTCGTCTCCGATAAAAAAATTCATATTGTGGACTTCTATTGACCATTTTTGGCATCATTCCGACCCTAACGTGAAAACAAGATGTAATTTTCTTTGATTTTTTTTTTTCAACTAAATTTTGTTTGTATTATTAAAATTGTATTTTAACGATTTAACAAAAATGGAGTACTCGGTCTCGGCCCAATATTAGTCATCCGAAAAAGCCCAAAATAGAACCTACACATGGCGTGAGTCCAGTCAAAATGTTGTTCGACTTTGAAATTAATTGAGGTGACGTATGAACTAATAACAAAATAAAAAATAATTTATGTGAATCGTGTTCAAATTTTCTATTTTAATAATGGCTCTTAAATTCAAAAATATAATAACCAAACTTATTAGCCGAGTGCACATAAAGATCCTTCGGAGCTTTTTTTTTTTTTTTTTTTTGAATATTTGAATTTTTGAATGAGCATGGATAAGACATCTAATATTAACAACTCTGAGACGAAAGGTTTCATCATTCACTCGGCATATGTTTAAAAAAAAAAAATCCAAAATATCATTGAAATAGTGCTTTAAGATTTAGTATACAACACCCAAATTATGATTATAGATTAAATATATATATATATATATATTTATTGTTAAATTATGATTCACCTTAAAATTAACTATTATTGTTATTTTATAGATTAAAAGTCTAATGCATTTGAGTATAATTATAGTTATGTTTAATTAATGATTCAAAGTGTTAAAAAGGTAGGAAGTGAGCTTGAATTGCTAATGGGTGATAAAATACTTGTGCATATTAATTAATTGTATTATCCCTAAATGGGCCACCTAATTAATGCAGCTGTTACATCTATCATCATATTATGTTTTGTTTTAATCCTATTATATTATGGTTTCCAGCAAGGCATTTGAAAGACATTATTAGACATAATATAAAATAGCAATGATATTAATCCTATCATAATTAATTAGTATTATATATTAGTAATTACTATTTATTTGATTACAAGTACTGGTTTAGGTATATGCACGTTGTTCTAAAAAATAGAAAAATCAATATAAGCTTAAATTAGCAATAAATTAAAATCATGAAACTAAAAAATTAATAAAAGAAAGAAAGGAAAAAATAGTTGGGAATATAGATAAGAAGATGACCAACTGAAGTGGGCCCCATATCTCTCAAATTAAAACACAACTGTCTTTCCTCTTTCCACTCTGCCACTAATTTCACTTGCTCCCTTCCATCTTCTAACCAATTTTTATGTTACCATAACATTTGTTTTTTTTTTTAATTAACTATCTATCAATTATTGTTGAAGTTGAATAAAACTAATTTTCAATATTTACGTTCAATCTTAAAAAATATAGACCAAAATCCGGTGGGAAAAGGATAACGGTAAATTTGATTTAATCTAATAACAGCGGCGGATTCGGCCGTTAATTTTGGCTTTGGCGAGTAGACAGCACTTATATTTAAATTCCCAATTTTGCTTACGTGGAGCCACTCATACCGTTGCTAAAGATAAAATCAGCAAAATAAAAAAGTTTACCCTCACGTGGGTCCCACCATTAATGCCCGCCAATTGTGACCCAACTTTAAAAACGGATAAAATATTATTCACACCCCTCTCTCTCTCTCTCTCTCTCTCTCTCAACAGCACAAAGAGAAGTTCCCAACAGACTGAACAAATTTTGCAATGAATAGGAGTTTAGGCACTCAATATAATTAATTACAGATTTGTCTTTCTCAAGCAGCAGCAGCCAAACTAAAAACCCTAAAAAACTTTTTCCTACTGTCTGTTTTTTTGCGTTCTAATGACGGATTTGGAGAATCAGGAGAAGGTTACAGGAGAAGAAGAGGAGAAGTTTCTGGAGGAGGTTACATTATTGGATTTCGATTTGTTGTGTTCGACGGTGGCTTTGCAGACGCAGGGAAAATGGGCGAAGTTGGAAACTGCTGAAGATGCTCTAACGGGACCTGAATTCGGTGGGGTTTTCAGGATGTGGGAAGGTGAACTTCTCGATTGCTTCGAGGATCGTCGCATCGTTATCGAATCCGCATGGTTTTTCTCCTTAATCCATCTTTTCTTCTCTCTATTCACCTTAATCTGGGGTTTCTTCAGCTTATGTTTTCATCTTGTTTAAATTTGTTGTCGGAGCGAACGTTTCTTCCCCCTTATTTTTGTTTTTCCCCTTTTAGGAAGAGCAGGGGATTTGATTTCTTCTTGTTAGGTTGAGTTTTTTTTCTGCAAATAACGCTTTGATTGACCGTGATGCTTTCCTTTTTAGTTGGAATATATATTTGGGCTTTAACTTGTTTGTCTAAAATGTTAATCAGCAGTTTCTCTGACCAATTTTCTTGCTTGTGGTTATCTTTCAAGGGATTTTTGTTTAGTTCTACATGTTTAAATTGTAGTAACATGATTTTTATTTATCATGCAGCTGTCCATGTCACAGATTTGGGAAGAATATGGGAAGGGCTGGTTTTGGCAATTATTTTCTTCAGGTAAATTCTTTCCTGATTGTTTGAATCTAAAAGGGGAAGAAGGAAAGAAGCTAGATTAATTTATTTGATCATGAAGTTTTATTAATGCATAGTCTGTGGTTCTTTAATTTTGATAATGTACTATTTTCCATAATTCTGGATGACCATTTTGCAGGGAACTGTTTATTTTGCTCTTGCTCTTGGTGCCCTTTGCAACTTCATTGCCTTTTTGGTTACAAAACGCCATTACTTTTTATATTCAGCAATTGCTTTCACCATTTCAACAGTAACCTATTTGGGATTCTTCCGCACCCAGATGAAGAAGAAATTCAATATAAGAGTGAGACTTCTTTTTATACCTTTTTTTTGTTCTGTTATTTGTTTCCTATTTCAACTAGATGTTAATTAATGGATTATAACACTTTCTACTTCATGAATACCGTAGCTGTTCTCTTAATTTGTTTTTTTCCTTTCCTGATCACTTCGTTTGCTTCCCCCCTTTTCCATATCCAAGTTATACTCGGTTCTCTTGTGACCCCTCTGTCATCTTCTGTAGATGTCTGAATTCTAAAGTTGTTAACTTATGGCTTTTATGGTGGTTAGTAGTTGCTGCTGGAAAAATTATGATTTATGACCTTTTTATGGTTTGTAGTTGATTTTTATGTTTGTGGTTGAGATTTTTTTTTATGAACTTGGAACCTCCACTCTCTAGAGATAACTTCTCTTGAGCCCACTATAAACCTTCCCTCAATATTCGGACACCCTTTTACTACCCACCTCCTTCTATTCATAACCTTACTCTCTAAATAATTTTCCATATATGATAGAGAGACTTCTTAGAGAGTTCGTTAATATTGTACAGTGAGAGACTAGTAATAGAATGGGTGAAAAGAGAGATTAATGGAAGAGTATATGTTGCAACTCTGAGCATATCATAATGGCTAAGTTGTTCTCTTGAGTGGAGGTTCAAATCCCTACTCCATATTTGTTGTACTAAACAATGAGAAAATAGTGTGAGAGTACTAGTGGGGATATTTTCGGAATGTTAATCGGGTATTAGTAAGGACATTATGGCAATTAACTTAAGGTGCCTAGGTTATAAATGAAGGGAGTTAGGGACCTATGAAGGGAATGCTTTTGAATGTTGTATAGCGTGAGACTGGAGAGTCATTGTAAGGACCCGACCTAACACATAGTCTAACCCGGGGCCTTAACCTCTTATGCATGAACATCATTTAATGGAGACATGCTAATTATCTTTGTATTTAAATGAAATATCTTAATAAAAACGTAAACAAGTTCAGGGGTACCCAGAAAACAGTAAAATAACATTTAAATCTTATTCTAAACATGCCTCAAATC
>JBBMEG010080949.1:0-10561 GCA_037832605.1 Cyclanthera cordifolia
TTAAGTATTTTAAATTAATATACCAATGTTGTTGATATTGGATATTATGATATTTATGGTTATAATAATAACAAAAACAAAAATTAAGCAAAGATGGTTGTTTAAAAAAAAAAAAAAAAAAAAAAATCAAGAATCAATCAAGAATTGGTGTCGGTCCACCGACATCAAAAGCCATTGGTGTCAGTCGACTGACATCTATGGCTTTTGGTGTCGGTCGACCGACACCGATTGTCCTGGAAAATCACAAACCATATATTAATCGATGGGAAATTTTGCAAAGAAAATACAATCGTTATTCCGTGTATGGTTTTTTTTTGTGTTCTCCAAAGACTCAACTTCTGTTTTTTGGGCGCAGAAAGGAAGGAGAGAGAGTTTTAAAACCCGAGTTACCAAAGAAAATAGGCTGTAAACTCGAGTTGGTGGAACACGTTTTCACAACTTGTGAAAACCGCAGGTCAAACACGGTTTAACAAAAAATGGTAACTCGAGTTTAGAAAAGCCGTGGGCCAAACGTGCCCTATATGATTTGCTTTTCTATGATTATTTTACTTATGTTTTATCTGAACTTTGTTTTTGTTCTTATAAGATTGGATTTCTTATGACAAATTCGTGTAAAATCCTCTAATATTTTGAAGTTAATGTCATATAAGTATTATTTTATTGCATATGCAATTTCAATTTGAATATGAACATTCATAATAGAAGCATAATTTTATATTTATAATTTGCATAGTAACAAAGAAAAAAAAAGTAAAAATATGAATTTAAAATTATAAATGAAAAATTCAGCTTAACTTAATCACTGCACCAAATAAAGTTTAACTTAATATTCAACTTAACTTAATCCCTACAACAAACAACATTCAGCTTAACTTAATCCCTGCACCAAACACAAATTAACTTAATCCTTCAGTTTAACTTTTTTTTTTTTTTGTAAATTCGGTCAAACTAAAATGAATGGGCATAATAATAATTAAATAAATGTAAACATGAAAGCATAATTAATAATAAAAAAATATGTTTGAAAAAATAGATAAAAAATGATTTTTATCACGCTACCACAATTGAAGTAGTCAAATTAGAGAAATATTGTAACATTTTGGTTTTGAAAATTGCTACACAATATTGTTCTCCAATATAAATTGCATACTAAAAAATATAAAAAATTTAAGAGAAATATGTTAGGATGAATAATAAGTAGTAGAAAAAACACAATTAAATCTTATATATTATAGTCAATTAAAACAAAGTAATGGAATGTAGCACTAACCTGTTGAAATAAATTTGAAGATTGAAGAGTCTTTGAGAACATACAAATTCAAGAGAAAAATGAAGAAAATATGTAGATATGGAGTTGGAGAAAAATGATGAAAAATAACTTGTTTTATGTTTTATAGGTAGAAATCTAAGTTATAAAAACTCTTTAAGTTCTTATAACCTCAAATTAAAAAAAAAATAAACTCTTTAAATTCTACTACATTTAATTTAATTCATATTAAAACTTGAATTATAATTAATAACATGAAATTAAATCTATAGGAAAATGTATTCAAAACCTCAAAACCTTTTGAATTCCAACTTGATTTTATGATTGTAAAAAATCATAGAAAAACGTAGGCTTATATCATTTAAGAAAAAACATTAGTTATTTTTACTTAAATCTATCACACTCCATTTCAAAATATAATTTGTTTTTTTTAAATAGATTGTCATGGCATGTTTGTAATTTTAAGTGTAGCTCAATGGTAAAATCGTCAAAAAATGATTTTCTCCTCAAATTATTATTTTTGACTTTACTTATTATTACAAAAACGACTCACTATGAAAATGAAACACGATTGATGCCACACTTTAAGGTAGTAGATGATTATGATATGTATATGTATAGGAATAAAACATAAAAAATTTGGACATGTTTTTGTTAGAATAATTATGTATTAATATAATAATATTGCTAAAAATTATTTTAATAAATAAAATATAAATACTTGCAACAAAATCAAATTTTCTTTGAAACAAAAATATATACTAAACAAAATGTTTCAACCAAAGTCTAATAAATATCTTGACTTAAATTTAGTACCATTTAGTTTATTATAAATAATGGTGGATGATGTACCATCACTGGTGTGAGTCATATTTATTAGAAAATTTGTTGTATATACCCATTTTTTATTTTGCAGCCTTTTAAAAATAGGTTAAAATATTATTTTTGTCTTCAAGTTTGATGTTTGTTTCATTTGGGTCGCTAGACTTTCAAATATTCAATTCTAATCTCTCAACTTTGAGATTTGTTTAAATTTAGTCTCTTAATTCTTAAATGTTCGTTTTTAGTCCTTTAACTATCAATAGTCCTTATATGTTAAGGGTGTTTGTCCCACCATTAATAAAATGAGAGAATGAGAAAGAGAATGATTCTAGATGTTTAGGCCACGAGAATCATTCATCCCATAATAACGTTTCTCCAAAATCATCTTTATGTTCTCCTTCCAGCTACTTTTTATTCTCCACCCTAACAATTTTGGATACTTCCCATAACTATTTTTCACTCACATCAAACTCATTATTTTATTTTTCTCATTATCATTCTCTTCAATCAAACACAATTAATCATTCTTTCCATAATCATTCCCTTTCTCATTTTCCCCCTAATTCT
This sequence comes from Cyclanthera cordifolia, assembly GCA_037832605.1. Taxonomy (NCBI): domain Eukaryota; kingdom Viridiplantae; phylum Streptophyta; class Magnoliopsida; order Cucurbitales; family Cucurbitaceae; genus Cyclanthera; species Cyclanthera cordifolia. The sequence continues at coordinate 2,657 of JBBMEG010080949.1, forward strand.
CATTACTCTCATAATCATTCTCATTCCATTTATCCAAAACATACCCTTTACACCAATTTATTTCTCAATCCTCCATCCCTCACAGACTTCTCCCATCCTGGGTTTCTGCCATTAAAATGAACAAAAATTAACATTTATAAAATAGGGATTTATGGACAATACCATTAATTTTTGGGTATGAATTTGAAAATAGATGGCATTCAAATTGATTTTTATTTTAAAATTGGGTGAGAATGATAACAATGAGTCATTAATGAAGAAAAAATTGGAGAATACAATTTCTTGATCATTTTTAAATTCATTACTTCTTAGTTATGTCATTAATAAGTTTATAACTCTTCTAACCCACTCAAATTCACCCTTCAGTCAAAATTTTCTTAATTCACCTACAATCTTCATAGGTATATTGAAGCTTTCGGTTTATGGGTTTCTATTTATTTGATTGTGTATTTAGAAACTCTCTCAATTTTAAATGAGATAGAAAAAATGTATGAAACTAATGGGAAAGAAAGAGTTTGGCGCAGAAGAGACCATTTTTTTAGGGTGAAAGGACTATTTTTAATATTTATGGACTAAAAATGAACATTTGTAAGTTAATGAGTATTAATTTTGAATAAAAATTAAAGTTGATGGACTAAAATTAAAATTGGTCCTTATAATTTTTTCCTTTAAGAAAATTATAATTTTTTTCAATAAATTTTAAAAATATTTTCACATTTTATCTTTAATCGTACTAAAATTATAACATTATTATTGAATCAATTTTGCTTAATATTGACTTCAAATTTACTATAAGGACTATTTTAAAGTTTTTTTTTTTTAAAAAAAAATTAAGGATTAAATTTAGATTTTTGAAAATTTGTGACCAAAATAAAACAAATCTGAAAATTTAAAATATTTTAATTGCACTTTTAATAATTTAGGGATCAAAATAATATTTTTATTGTTTTGAATGGTTTAAACCATCAAAACTTGATCGATTTTGATATCAAACTTTCTTATAAATATGGACTTCTCTGCAATTTGTGACATCCAAATATTTTTTTTCTTTTATAAAAGATTATTATTCATGAAAAATACCCTATTTATTATGATATTTTATTATTATTATTATTATTATTATTATTATTATTATATATATATATATATATATATTACTGCTATAGCCATCATGACAGGTTATATTTTTGGAAAGTGGTACGGAAGAAGAAATCAAATTTTGTGGACTCCAAAAAGGAAGAATTAAAAAAGAGTGTCCCCTCCATTAAAAAAAAAAAAAAAAAGAAAAAGAAAAAAAAAAAAGGAGTGTCCCCACATCCACAGCCTTCCTTATAAATAGCACGTAGCCTGAAAATGATACTCTTCTTCTCCCATAAAAATCTCTACGTTTATCCCATTCTGAAAATTTCACTCCGAGAAAGATTCGAGTCTGGATTCTCCCTGTAATCCGTTCAAGAAACCAAGTAAAGAAGAAACTACTTTCCCTGTGTCTTTCAAACGCTCTTCATCTTTTCTCTTTCCGTTTCCTTGTCTTTTCCATCTCATGCACTGCCATTTTCTGATTGATTACCGGAATTCGATGGGAGTAGTTCCTGTGTTGTTCCAGGTTTCTTTTTACTAACCTTTGTTCTTATTGCTCTGTGTTCTTGTAGGTTTTTTCTTTTGAATATTGGACAAGAAAGCTACCCTGGCTACTGCGACGGATTGGAGAGCGGAAATAAAGTATGAAATAGGCAGAAAGTTTTCAATTCTATGCAATCTCTCTCAAACCTAACTGATCATCTAACTGTGAAATTTTTGTTGGCTTCTTGCAATAGTGATCTGATTAATTTTATTTCTATGGTGATTGATGTTGATTACTTTGTTTAGAAGCCGCATTTATGATTTTCTGTCTGTAACTAATTTCTCTGTAACGTCTCTTTGAAGAAAATGCGTTTTCTTGTGTACTTGAGAATTTTGAGAACTTGTCTGAGTTTCTCTTTTCCATCGCGAATTCTATTGGTTTCTTGTAATTTATTATTATTAATCTGCAGAGTTCAATTTGATTTCTGTCAGTTGAGGTTGATTTCTTCGATTGAAACACTCCAGTTGTTATTAGCTGATTGCAACTGAATCCTTTGAATTGGTTTGTTGAAAGAAGACGAGTTTTCATGATTATATAGTTGTCTTGAGAATTCTAACGCCTTGGTTAAGTTTCTCTTTCCTAAATTTTATTGACCACGTCATGATGATGTTGTAGATTATCGAAGTTGAAGGATCGTTCGTCTCCATGCGGTCGTGATGCCAAGTCTAAGGTATATTAGTAAATCCTGTTCCTGCTCCCGTTCTGACTTTTGGGAAGCTTTTCAGCAAAATACCATTTTCTAGCTTTACTTCTTTTATTCTTACTGCTTATGTCTCTCAGGATTTCAGTAGCTTAACAAGAATGCTGAACGGGAGTGAAAATCCTCGAGAAATTTCATGCAATCAAGATCGTAAGCTGCGAAATCAAGTGCCGTATATTCAGCAGTCAACGTCACAGCTGCACAAACAACTCCACAGACAAAAACTGAATGTCAGGCACCCTAATCAACAATTTGGTTTGCACAATCAAAGCTATATTAGTCCTACATTAAATTCACCATATCAACCACAGGGTTTCCAGAGTCGAGCTTTTGAAATTCATAGGTCCACAGAAAGCAACACACAGCATCCAATAGTTGTGAAGTTGCAGCCAAATGAGAATTTGAGAGGCCAAGTACATGAGGTATTTGATTTTTTTTTTTTTTAATTAAATATTGGTTGAGAATTATGTAAATAGGTAATTTGATACGCCACCAATCACTCACGTGTATCAACGGAGAGTCCATTAGTTGTTATGGTCTATTAGAATATTGGTTGATGGGGATGTTGTTTAACCGAATTGGTTGTATTAGCTGCGTTAGTTCTTGTACTGATACAGTAGCTTATAAATGAGTTGATTGTATTCCTTTTGGATATAAAGAAATATATTAGTTGAATACTCGGCTTAGTATTGATTGATGGTGGACTGTTAATTGTCTTTTTGCTTAATTCTTTGTGTGGCTCTATCATAATATGCTTGTATATCTATATTATACATGTGCCGTTCTGAAAGTCAAACCTTACATAACAGGAATTGCTTGGTAAAGATTTTCACGCTTCAACATTCTTACCTCAACAACTTTTTGCGATTGAGCAGCATGAGCAACACCAATCACTAGGAGTTTCTGCAGGTAACTTCAAGGTTCTGAAGAATTTCTTTTTGAAATCAACGTTATAATTTTAAGCCAAATATAGATTGAGAATGCAATTGACGTGCCAACAATCTTCAACTTTCAATTCCAATGCTTTTTTTTATGTTTTTGCTGCAAAGAACGTTTCTTCCATGGCCTTAATCGTAAAATAAAAGGAATTACAAACAATTGGCATTAATGTAGGTGAATTGGAAGACAATTTTGAGGAACCAGATGTTGAGCAGGAAATTATTAAGCAAGAAATAGAACCTCACGAACATGAAACAGAGATGGCGCTCCAGGCCATGATCTGGGATGGCAATATGAAAACTCTAAAAATTCGAGGTAAAATTGGGCAGGAAGACCTAGTCGTATTAGTGGATAGCGGGGCGACTCGTAATTTTATCTCAAAAGATGTCGTTAAGAAACTCAAATTACCAGTTTATGAAACCAAAGGCTACAATGTGATGCTGGCAACGGGCACATTGATCAGAGAAACACAAATTTGCAAAAACGTGATACTCCACATGGGGGAAATTGTTATCGTACAAGATTTTTTAACTATGCAGTTGGGATGCGCAGACTTAGTGCTTGGAGTTCAATGGTTATCCACCCTCGGAGAGATTAGAACTAATCATCAAAAACTTGAAATGCACTTTAAGTTTGGTAGATCTGAGGTGCTGCTTAAAGGAGATCCAACTTTGGTTGGTAACCAGGTATCTCTCAAATCTCTAATTAAAACTCTTAAATCAGAGCAGCACAGGTTCTTCATTGAATTGAATGTTTTGAGTCAAGTTACTATGGAGAAAAACATAGATTAATGCACTTTGCACCCTAGTATTCAGAAGGTGTTGGACAGACGCTACAATTTTTAACATTCATCTCAATTACCTCATTTGGGAGTGCTTGATCAAAAAATTGAATTAGTTAACGTTCCTCATATAGCTACCCTCAGTTCCAAAAATATGAATTAGAGAGTATGATAAAAGATACGTTGGTGACAAACCAAGTACTAGCTCGTAGCCTCTTACTCAAGCCCGATTTTGTTAGTTGAAAAAAGACGGTAGTTGACAATGAGTGTGTTCAAACAACTCGATAACCCGATCAAACCAACTTTATTTAACGAGTTGGGTTATCAATATTTTTGGGTTGGGTTTGGTTCAAATAAATGATATTATCTTGGGTTGGGTTGGTTCATGAGTTCACCTAAACCTAATTTGGGATACTATCTCTCTCTCTCTCTCTCTATATATATATATATATAATAACTAGAACCAATAATATGAAGAAAAAAAAAACAATGATTTTATTCAAAGTACTTTGATTTTGACACCTATGGCTAAATAATTTTTAACAAATCATTTGCTTGATGGGATTTTGCGATTAACACAAAAGAGGGAACTCATTCTTGTTTGAGTGGAAGAATGTGAGGCGACTATTGTTGAATATGGATTGGCGAAGAGGCAAGTGACGAAGAGGAGGATGAAAAATTGTCTTCTCTAAAGTAGGCGTCAATTAGATTGTTGGAGAAGTTATCTCCATTCAGTTCAATATTCTATTAGGTTAATTTTCTTTTTGGAAGTTAAAAAAAAATGTGATTTTTACTTTTCAAGAGTGGATTAATTAAAAGAAACAAAATGGGTTATTTTATCTGGTTAAACAAACTATTTTTTTCAAATAAAATCTTGAAAAAGTGTCCTAGCCGTGTTCTTGGCGTGTTCGTTATTAAAAAAAATTGGACACTTAAATTTGTTTGTCTTTGTTCGACACGTGTCCAATGTGGACACTCCACCTTAAATGAAGTGCCCGTGCTTTATAGCCCGAGCTAACACAAATTCATTATTAACTCTTTTGTCTTGGCTTTTGGATTCAAGTTTTATTCATGTTTGTCTCCAATATCTCCTACTATGGACGCTGAGATAAGTTCTAAGCCGCTTTCTTTTAATTAATAGTAAAAAAAATTGCAGGTGCAACGCCTCAGGAAATACTTGCCTATTTTGAAGAAGGCACGTGAGGAGTTATGTGAAAAGTTACTGGAGGTACTTAATTGATTTCAAATAAATATTTTATGAGAAGGCGATATTGCTTGATCTTCGTCATGTTATATCATTCTTATTTTCTAAACCACTTTTTGTGTTACTATTATGTTCATATTCCTTGATTGATCTTACTTCTTGTAGGTAGTTGTAGCTGGACAAATAGAGCCGATGCAGATGTACGAGCACCTGAAGAATGTGCTGCAACGGATGATCAACCTTTTGGAATTGCCTGAGCAAAGAATCATATCTCATTATACCAAAGACAATTTTAATCGATATTTACGATTCATTGAGACAACTCTAAAATTCCTCCTTGGGAACAGGACTATGAATCTTGCAAATAAGCAGCAGCCCTTAAGTGGGCAGCCAAACCTTGGTCAATCTCATATAAATCCGAGTCAGCAACGCGATAATATGAACCCCCATTTTATTCAACCGGCTACAACTGGCTCTTATGATAGTTCTCCTGGAGTGCCACGGGAAATAGGTTCCTTGAGATCGAAAGCAGGCTGTCTTCAGAAATATATGTTGCAGAAGAAGCAACATTCAGAAAACATCAAGCAAGAATTTCACCGCTCATGGATACAGCAGAATCAGAAGTCAACAGAAGCTCAATGTCTTCACCGTCCCAATTCTTTCAAGTTACATGATTCTAAAACAGTAATCCAAGTTCAGTCTCATGAGATCAGAAGTTCTAGCACAATGGCCTTTCAGCTTGCAGAATCTATTAATCTTGGAAACAATGTGCTATTGTCAAAAGAAACTCACCCTCATAATCACTTGCTTAAAGCAGTAAGCCTACGTGTTGTATACACAAGAATATCAAATGAAAATGCATATTTCAAATACTGCCATCGAACATTTTAATATTGAAAAGAATGTATTGCATTTTTGCTATCTACTATACATTAACATAAGATCATTAATTTTTTGTTTTTGCCTTATACTCTTCCTATTAATTTATTCTATGAATTAATAATTTTGCAGGTAGAGTCAATATCAAATGAAGCACTGGTAGGAGCTGTATCAGAAATAAGTTCAATTGGGAATATGCAAGACGGAATAAAAGAACGGCGGTGTTGCAAAAAGGAAATACATTTAAGCTTTGAATATGGATGCGGCTCCTCAAATAATCTGAAGCGAAAGATAAATGCAACGACCTCAAATTACATGCCATCGCCTTGCAGTGATGGGTCTGAACCAATAGTTACATCAAGTTACAAAAAGCTCAAGAAACTGGTATTTATATCACATTATTATTATCTCTTTCTATAGTCTCTTTGCCAACCAGTATTTCTGTGCACTTTATATTTGACCAAGGAATCACACTTTTTCCGGTGTGTCTAGAAATTAATGTCACTAGTGGGTCTCGAACTTAGGACATTGAAGGAATCACACTTTCAAAGCCAAGTCTTCTACCATCGCACCACCCCTTAGGGACTTGAAAGTTAAGGATTTTATTGAGTATTGTTGTAAGCCAAAAAATATCTCGAAAGACTCGGAAGAGATTGGAACCCGCACAAAGGACAAATAAGCCAACGCCGACTCCTGTGGGTCGGCCAAATGGAGGCCTCGACCCCCCCGGAGGCAGTTCAGCGGATGTGCTGTCGTTGAAAGCTTACCACGCCATGAAGTTGGGAAGGGAAAGGCTTAAGCCGAAGTCGACGCCCCTAGTCGGGTTTGGCAGGAGCACGTTGATCCCAGAAGGGTCGGTCGAGCTTCCAGTAACCTTTGGCGAAGGGGACAACATAGTCCTGCACTTCGTTGATTTCTTGATGGTGAACGACGATTCTGCCTACAACGCAATATTGGGAAGACCCACGATTCATGGGTTGAGGACGGTCGCATCAACTTACCACCAGGTGGTAAAATTCCCTACTTCTATGGGGGTGGGGCAAGTCAGAGGAGAACAACTGTCCTCGAGGGAATGCTACCACACAGCCCTACGGGGCGTGGTAAAGAGTCCTTGAAGTAAAAGGCTGTTAAAAGGGGACCGGTTCCAGGTGAGGCTGTCTAAGGAACAACACCTAGGGGTACAAGTCAAGTAAGTACTCAGGTCCCAAAGCGCTGCCAAGGCTGATGCTTTAGCAAAGTCAGAGGCCGTCTGCGAAACTAATGCGGACAAGACCGTGCTGGTAAAGATCTTAAACAAGTCTAACATCCCCACCAAGTTGCTGCACAGAATTAGCAAGACAACACCAATTTCGCCTACAACAATCAAATCCTCCATCTTTGGATTGCCTAAACACTTGAAAAAAAGTACTTAAATTGTTGTTGATGAATAAAAGTACTGTTTTTCTCATTCTGTCCATCTTAATTTAACTATATTGATTTTATGTTCATAAACTTAAATTGGGGGTATACGAGATAGAGAAGAAAGCAGTAAAAAGATTGTCATTTCATTCAAAGTAAAAATTTCTAGGTTACAACATAGAGGAAAAAGTAAAAACTACTAAGTAAAATGGAAAAGTAAGGTAAAAATCATCAAGGCCCAGCTGGGACTGTGGTAAGATCCGTCAAGGTGAGTTACTCATAAAGTCCCAATCAATTTCGATGTCTCATTATGTGGATAGGGGGTACATTATATAGGCTAGTTAGTTAATCCCCATGGTAACAACTAACTAACTAACCAT
>JBBMEG010080950.1:0-10554 GCA_037832605.1 Cyclanthera cordifolia
ACCAAGGGCATCCAGGATAATAAACGGGTTCCCTTTACGATCAATCCAAGGGTCGTTGCCAACGACAATCTTTTTCCTATCCCCTACCTTATATATTAAAACTTGTTTTTAAATAAATATGACGTCTCTCAAATGTAATGCTGATTTGGTGAAATTCTAGTTACAAGTGAGTCTCTATTTTTATATATTTTTAATACCGTACTTACTATTGTAGGAGAGTAATATTGACTTTTAGCATTAAAATGAATTGCGGCCAACTAAACACTTTACTGAGTACAATAAAAGGTGCTCCGCAACTCATAGACGTAAATTAAAATCACTTTTCATAATATTTTTATTTTTTCTTAAATTTATAATTATTTTTTAAATATGGCTTAGTTCTTGAAAAAGGCCATTATAAAATTGTCATTAGCGGTAAGTTAAAACAAAATTTAAAAAATATATTATATTAATAAGTATGGAGAAAGAAAAATAATCTTTCTAAACAAAAAGAAAGTATTAGTTACGGAGGAAAACTTGTCTCCGACTAAAACGGCTGGTTGTCACAATGTTTTGTTTCCGTAAATATTAATAAAAGAAATTTGGTACACCAAATACGCTACTAGTTGTCTTTTTTGGATTGAGATTTAAATAGTATTTAAAATTAATATTTAAAATTTATTTTGAATATTTAGAAGTAATGATTACAATAAAAAATGTGTTAACATTTATAATTAGTATTTAGAATGAGTTGAGAATTTATTTTAAGTATTTGAAAGTAATGATTGCAATTAAAATTTTATTTAAATGTAGTTTTTACGAGAATTTAAAATTAAAATTTATTTTAAGTATTTATTAGTCACTCAAAAGTGCATATAGTTTTTAAAATATTTAAAATAAGTATTTATAATAAGACTTTATTTTAAGTATTTATATCACAATCAATAATTCATTTAAATATAGTATTTTTAAAATTGAAAAAGTTGGTGGCATGTTAATTTTATTGTTTAGTTAGTTCAAAAATCAGGTATTTGACTATGAATCCATTTATTAAAATTTGATCATTATCAAAAATATTTTATACAATAAAATATTTCAACTTTTTGTTTATTTAAATCAAATTTCTTTTTTCCAATTAGTTTAAATTAATTAAAGTCGTTTCAAATTTCAATTTAATTAAAACATCAATTAAACTCGATGAATTAATTTTTGTTATATTAATTTTTTTTGGTGAATTATATATTAAAAAAAAAAAAAAAAAACAAAGAAAGGGATTGTGGGAGGAGTTAGGCATGCAAACAGAAATTAAATTATGAATAGTCCTTATCTTATAAAATTATTTTGAAACGTGAATAGTCGTTATCTTGTTCCTTGGAGCAGTATACAAATTAATGTTGGGTTTTATTTTATAGAAAAACTGATGACCACATGTATACTTATTTTATGTTAGGCTTCCATGTGAAATGTAATAAGTATCAAATTGAAATATGGTTCTATCATTATTCAAAGTATTATTGTTCCCATCAATGTGGTTTCCTCTCTTCCATGACCAACTTTGACCTCTCTCGTCTTTTCATACTAACTCCCCATGTCACTATCTTAATGTTCAACCACTCATCTCTTCAATGTATCAATGTCGCTCTTTCTTTTTCTTTTTTTTAATTAAAGAATAAACATTCAAACTATAATCCTAAACTATTATGTTTGCATCTATTTATTGGTTACCAACTTTCAATTTTTGTGTACATGTGACTTTGAAATTAATTAATATATTTTTAGGATGCTTCAATTTTTTTAAATTAGTTCATTCATCCTATCAAATTGGAATTTATATTATTGAGATCTTAAATGTTTGGATTCACCAATCTTATAAATTGAAAAATATATACAATTTAATAATCATCAGATTATGACTCAATTTCTCTGCTTTTAATTGTTTTTAAATTAAAAAAATATAATGAATACGTCATTAATCACAAAATTTCAATTTTAAAAACTTATTTAATCGTGAGGCAAATTTTTTTTTTTTTTTTTTTCAGTATCTAGCCTATGGAATAGTGGTGTTCAAAAACTCTACAATAATTCAATAAGTTCTTCATAACTTCGGTTAGATTAAACAGTTTTTTTAATTGTATTGAATTAAAACAAATGAAATTTTAATCAGTTATATCTGTTGTTTTATAGTTAATTCAAATTGAGAGCTTTTTTTTTTTTTTTTTTTTTTTTTTTTTTTTTTTCTCTCTCTCTCTCTCTCGATATAACTATATTCGTGCTTATTTTTACTTTTTTGACTTTTTACTATCCTTCCCAGATATAATAGTTACCAGATGATTTATATGAAAAATAAAAATAGATTGAAAATAAAAATTAATTTAAAATTCAAAACTAGTCTAAGAAAATATTAGTTAGATTGGGTTGTCATGACAAATAATATAAGTTGGATCTCTGATTCTCACAAATTTAAATTAAATGAATTAAGATGTCAATAAAAAATTTAAGTTAATTAATTGTTTGGTGGAAAGGGAAGAGTAGAGAAAGAATAATAAATATTTTTGGTGGAATGATAAGGGAAGATATAAAAGTTGGATGTGATGGCTTAAAAAAAAAAATTGAATATTTATAATATAATTTTAATTATATACTTTTAATATTTGTTTAATATATAATATTTTACGTTCTTTTTTCGTGTTCATAAATAATTTTTCATTATTTATTATTTATATAAAATTTGATATATTTTAAGGATGACAACAAATTATAAAATCAATATTATGAATATATTTTCTTTATATTTATAATTAATTTTTTGTAGCTTAAGTATTCATAAAATAACATTTTCAAATTTTATTTCAATTTTATTTATTATCTATGAGATTGAAAAATATTTTAAATTTTATTTCATTTCACTACAAATTTAAATTAAATATAGATGTCACAAATAATCCAAACATAAAAGTTACAAATAATCAAAATACAATCGTGAGTAAACATGTTTAAACAAAATTGAAACTTCATTTCATTTATAATATAAGTAATAATGGGTTGGCCAAATAAAAATAATCATTATAAATTAGATGGATATATTTGGTTTGAATTAAAAACCTTCAACTTTAAATATATATATTTTTATAAAATATAATTTGAATCCTCAAATTTAGAGATTTGATAAAAACCATCATATTCATCTATGAATTAAAAAAAAAAAAACTCACATTTTATCTTGAATGGTAATAAAATTATTGAATTAGAGCAATATATAATTATATGTATGTATATAACCAATTTGAGTTGAAAAGTTGATTCAAAAAAATTTTGAAACGAAAAAAAAAAAAGAAAAGACAGGGTGAACTTTGGTTGTAATCACAAAGCAAAATTTTTTCTTTTGCTGTTTTTTTTTTTTTTTTTTTGAGATTTTATCCAAGAACGTTTTTCCTTGTTTCCCAATTTGACATTGCGCAAAAAATCAAATTAGCTTTTTTTTTTTTTTATTTGATATCGACTTGCATGTATATAGACTAATGTTACATACATACCGTCTGTCGCTGTAATATTTGAATGTCAAAAAAATCCGTAACGAGTGATTGATTAGTTAATATGAATGCACCCAAAACTTCTTTGACCACTATTCCACGGATGAATTTTTTTTTTTTGAAACAATCAAATTAGTTATTAAGCACAAGTTTTTTATAAAAACCAAAACTAAACATTTCAACTATACGACATTAAAGTCCACACATCTATTTAAACAGAACGACTCTTTTGATAATGTTGGTTTCCTTTTCATTTTTTTTTTTTTTTTTTAATTTTATTGTTTTAGGATAAGAACAAAAACTTCTTTAGTAATTGTTTCTGCTTTTTGTTTCTTAAAAAATTAAGAAACATAAATAAAAATAAAAAATAAAAACAAAACTGGTTTGATAATTATTTTTGTTTTTTAAATTTTCGTAAGAGTTTTTGTTTCTTTATAGTTAAGAAAAAAAAAATCTAGTTATATGATATAATAATATTGCACGTATTAAAAGATAATGAAATTACAAAAAATTCCCATAATCTATATAACAAAATATTTTATTTATATTTTTATTAAAAAATATTTCAATACAATTTGTTTTTGAAGAATCTTAATGCAGAATTAATAATAATTGATTTAACATCTTGATTGTGAAAGATTAATTTCTATAAAAAATGTTGAGGAGTGTCCTTGATTGTTTAAACAAATAAAACAGCGTCCCAGCTAAAATAGATTGAGAACACAATAACAATAATATAAGGGAAGATGAAAAAAAAAATGAGATCACAATAATTTAACATGGAAAATCCCGAACAAATTAGGGTAAAAACTACCAACAAGAATAGAAGATCTTCACTTTATAAGAGTTACAAACTTTCTCTGTTACAAAGTAGCATCAAACTCTCTAATAAGAAAAAAACTCTCTCTAATTTTATATCACACCCTCACCCACTTAAATGTGGGATGTCTTAGGTGATTTTGGGATGATTTGACAATCACCTATTTATAGTCATAAATTGGTCACATCTTGACTTGTAATCAAGTCAATCATGTATTCACAGTTTTGATTGCCACAATCTTACTTTGGTTAATGTGTATGGTCTAGATCATTATACATCAATCTTAGACAAAGTGTGTTCTAGAATTCTCTCTATCAATCTTACATAAATGTGTATTATCTAGAATCTTCTTTTGCCATGTAAGATAAATGTGAATGATCTAGAATTCTCCAATATTATTTAACAAAAATGATGAACAAATGTGGAAAAAAAAAAGAAGTAGGAGAATTTAACAAGTGAATGTTGGTTAGAAATAATGGCTTATGAATACAGATAAAATGCAAGTTGAAACAAAATAATTGTATAATTCGTTTCTGCATGCTCCAAATTTTCTTGACTCATGGCAAAAATTATGTGGCTTCTAATCATCCTTACCCCTCCCTGTTAAAAATTCAAACTTACGCTCAAGTTTTTTAAGATTTATTTTTCTTTTAAGATCCGAAGATGAACATAGAAGATGCAGTTTTAAATTTAGGAGAGGTATTTATACTTTATTTTAATTATAGTTATTTAATTTAGGGACAATTTTTAAATTTAATTGATAGTTTAAGTACTAAAATTTAATACTTGAAAGTCTAGGAATAAAGTATGAAAGTCCAAAAACTAAAATTTAACATTTGAAATATCAAACATAAAAATCTATAAAACAAAAATAATATTTTAACTAATATTTTTTTTAATTAGAACAATAGCTGGATGAACATAAATATATTTTTAACTAAAAAGTTACGAGGTTGAATATGTAATTGTAGAGAGAATGGATTTTAAAAAATAAAAATAAAATAAATAAAGAGAAAACGTGTGACTAGAGAGATGAGTGGAAGGTCCAAGTGATCAAGTTCATTTTCGACCTTGGGGATTTGGAGAATATCCTTACTATCCTCTGTAGCTTCTCGTTAAGAGTGCCTATCCGTTGCCCGCTAGCGATTGGGATAGTAGGAAAACCACTCCCTCTGATGATGTGAATGTTAATGTTAGAACCTTGTGGAAGTCGTTTTGGAAGATAATGTCTTGAACAAGTATAAGATCGGGGCCTGGAAGCGGTTAAACAATGCGCTGTCGACTAAGTGCAACATCTATGCTCGTTATATTGTTACAAATGTAAATTGTTTCTTATGCAGTAAAGATAAGGAGTAGGCCGACCATATCATTGGGTTCTGTTAAGTTCTCTATTTCAGTTTGGAAACATTTATTTCCTAATTTGTTCTTTGGTTCTTCTTCTTTCAAGTCGGATTGGCTTTATGAAAAGCTGCATGGCGAGAAGACCTCTAGATAACGGTGGTGATTATGCTAGCCTTTGGTGGATTCAGAACAAAGCTTTGATATCTTCATCTAGAATAAGCATTGGCACGACTATCCGCGAGGTGGACCGTTGCTTTCAATCAGTTATCAAGTTGAGGCATGTGTCGTGTTTTTTGGAGACGGATACCAGTGGCGGAAACACTCTCAGAGTTGGACTCCCCCTCCGAAGGGTCATTGGAAAATGAATGTTGATGTTTCCTGATCTCATGCTAAGGCGAAGGATGGGCTATGCCTCTGTGGTTGACAGAATATTGTTCATCAGGTGTCTTGAAGCTCTTGCTATCCGGGAAGGATTACCAATGTTGGAGAAGATGTTGGGAGTCTGGTGTCTGCCTATCTTGGTCAAATCAGATGCGTTTAATGTTATCATCTCCATTATGCAAGGTTCCCAAGATCTCTCTGAATTTGATGATTTGATTTCTGATATTAGAATGTTGGCCGACAAAGTAAATATATCTAGCTTTTCTTATGTTTGCAGAAACTCGGGACGGCCCATAGCTTAGCCATGGCTCATGTGAATTTGTTTGAATTCTTTTTATTCTCGCTTTGAGAAAGATCATTTTAGGTGATGGGAGGACCTGTTCCCGCCATATTTTATCGGATTGTTTTGATTTGGTGCTACCCGGTTGCTAAATGTAATATTGGTTCTTAAAAAGAATAAAATTCATGTCCACAATAAAAGAAAAATAGTAAAAATAGTTATTTATTAATTAAAAAGGATATATATGATTCATTCAATGAAAGTGATGGATCAAATTGTACTTCCATCATAATTGCGGTGGTCTGTGCAGTTTTCTCATTTAATTTTGACTTTTTTAAAGCTTTTTATCCACTTTCCACCAAAAGAAGTTGAGAGAACTTGTGGGACACGGCCCAACTAAAGCCCAGCCCAAAAGTGCTCTTGTTGGATCGATGTAGTTCATTCAAGGCTCATGTTTAAAGCACTTTACAAACTGGAGCGAGCCCGCTTTACAGTTTCAAGCCGTAGGCTGTAACCATGGCTACCAATCTACTTCTACTGCGTAACCTTTCAAGAATTCTGAAGGTACCATATTCTTCTTCCTCCTCTTTCAGAAAGTATTCATATCTCCTAGAAGCTTCAAGACATATCCTCCATCTCTCCGATGAAGTTCCTTATTTTCATCCTCACTCTGTTTCTCGAAGCTTCTGCTCCCGTTCTCTGGATTTCGTCGGCGATGATTATCGAGGCCCCGCCACAATTGATTACAGGTAACTTCTTCCTTTTCTTTCCTTCATCGTGCGGTTTTAAGATGAACTGTATATTTTTGAAGAAGCGGAAGTAGGTAAGTTCACCACTTTCCCCAATGTTTTTGCAATTTTGAAGATTTTCACGTTTGGTAATTGCTGTTGTTCCTCTCGATTTGCGAACTTTTAGCCCATTATCTCCAATTGCTTTCTCATGGTTCATGGTTCTTCAATTAAGTGTTGTGGACGTCTTATCCTTTCACATCAATTTTTCTTGATTGAACAAATTAGAATTACTACTCATTGGGGCTTTCTTTGAGCGTCGTTATCATAGTTGAATCCGTTTGGTAGAGAGGAGCTCAAGTGATTTTAGCTAATGTTTGCTGCAGTTCTTTGATGCAGGAGGGAGAGTTTCATAGGTTAGCTGATTCCACAATTCATGGACTCCAAGAGAAATTAGAGGTAATTGTTTATCAATAATGTTAGTTTCTTGCCCTATAAACTAAAGGTTAGGTACATTAAGCAACAGCGGAATTGCTTCTATATTTTAAGTGAAATTGTACTCTTTTTGGATCATTGATAAGGTGTAATTATTTTCTGTTTCCTTTCTTTAAAAATAAACTTTATTTCACTGCTTGCTAGGAATATGGTGATGATCTCCAAATTGATAGCTTTGACGTGGACTATGGGGTGAGAATGACTTAGCTCTTCTGCAACTTTTTGGTTTCATTGCATATAAATACTGGTGCTTAATTTTAACCGATTTTCACTATGAAGAATGAAGTACTGACCCTAAGGCTCGGTGATCTTGGCACTTACGTCTTGAACAAACAAACGCCAAACAGACAAATTTGGCTTTCTTCCCCTGTGAGGTATCAATTTTGCTTACTAACTAACAAGATTGTGACTGTGAGGAAGTATTTTCTCATATATCCAACAAATGTACTTGTACAGGATTTGTTCTTCAACTGTGTTTTTTGCATTCTAAGAAGCAAGAAGAGTAGTTTACAAATTAACAATGAACTAAAATTAAGTAAACTAACTATGGTTTAAACTTCAAACTAACTTACTGTATTCAATTCAAGTAACCATGTATCTAACCACATTGACTATATATTATCTGATACTAATGACTCATTTTCAGTTAAATGGTTGAAATACAGGTTATCAAACATTATTTCAGACCTTGTGCCTGTTTCCATTTAATTACAAAGTTCAACAGTCTTTTCAACGTTTTAGTAATCCTAGAGTTATTCTGTTCATTTAACACTTACCCATTTATTTGAGCAGACCTCATACCCCGTAGATGTCTTTAATTTATATTAAAGCAGAAAAGAAGGAATGAGACTGTTTTGAATCTGTTCATATATTTAGGCATTGTACATAACTTCGTGATGACCAAGATATAGTTTGGCTCATTTTTTTTGTGGGTTTTGTTTTTGAATGTTATTGTGTTCTTTCATATTTTCTAAAAGAATTTTCAGTGTCATTAAAAAATATTGTTACATCATTGCAGTGGTCCATCCAGGTTTGACTGGGATCAGAATTCGCAGTCTTGGACTTATAGGCGGAACGAATCAAACCTGTTGAAACTTTTAGAAACCGAATTGGCGCAGCTCTGTGGTGAGACAATTGATCTGAGCCTTTTCAAATAACTTGAACATGATAATGTTATTCTGAAGCGTTTTGACGCATATATATGCAGTTCGTTCAGTTTGGTTTATCTTCTTAATTATTCCAGAGCCTCCCTCGTTTACATTCTACCTGTTGCCTTTTATATGCAATAATATTTTCTATTATAATTTAGTAATTATAGTGATTCATGTATGACTATTATTTTTTCGGAGGTTACAACAATGGGGTAGGGGATTCGAAACCGTGACATCTTAGTCGTTGGGTCAACACTAATGCCGTCTAACTCTTGTGGGCTCATGTATGACTATTTTCAATTGAAAGATAAAGTATTATTATTTAGGAGTATCTTGAGCTATGTCTACATGGGCCAAGATATAATTTATCTTTTTGAAAAGTGATACTAATTCTTAAGCAGCTGGCCATGATCTTTTAATTTTTCAAGGTCTGGATAATCACTTATGATTGTCCATTAGATGATTGTTCAATGGGATGAGAACTTGTATACATATATATTAGTCAGGTTAGGAGAAAATTCACATCCCATTTGGAAGCATTTGCTTAGCTTTTTTATTGGGTAAGAACTTGGTCAAAATTGAAATTTAATTTCTGAAGTCACTTTTATTTGACTGGTGCATCTGGGTCAACTTTATTTTATTTAGAGAAAGAAACTTCAAGCAAAAAATAGAAAATGAAAATTGATACAACTATGATGGTTGTAAATTAATAATGGGTAAATTAGAGAGAAACCAACTAAACTAGTCAAGTAGTCATTTATTATGAACTTTATGAATATTGTTTTTTTCTTCTGTATTTTTTAAACTATTAAAATGTATTAATAATTATAGATATAAATACTCTAGAATTTATTTACATTTATGTCATCCAATACAATTTTTCTAAATTGATTTACCTAAATTAAAAGCTGTGTCTCTATAGTTTAAAAATAGTTACAAGTTTAGGACGTATTTAGTTTGAAAAAAATAAATTAGTGTTTGATGGAATGAAAAAACAAGCAATAACAAATTAGTGTTTGATAGAAAGAGAAGAAATATAGTTTTTTTAGGATGCGTTTGAGTCTCAATTATAAAATGTCGGAGTAGGTTATCATAGTTGACCCAACATTTGGACCACTTGTGATCATATCGTCGGTGCTTACCATTCGATCTCTTTTTCTTTTTTTCATCGATTTTGGTCTTCATTTGAAGATTTTTTTTTTATTTTTTTTATTTGTTTTGTTTTTCTTCTCAAGTTTTTTTTTTTTTTTTTTTCATAAGTTCTGGTTAGAAGAGGAAAAATCCATAAGTATATAAGAGATAACAATTATCTCTATTGTCAAAACAAAAAAACAAAGTATGGAGGTGTATGAAAATAGACAATATCATATCAATATGTTCGAGTAAAGTTGATAAGAATTCGAGTAGAGTTGTCATCATTATCATTTCTATACAAATTATCATTTTCGCTAATGATCAAAAACTCTGGGCAAAATGTTATTTTGGTTCTTTAATTTCATAGGCCTTTTCATTATTTGTTTTTTCTTTGCTCTGTGACTTCGTTAGGTTAAAGTGGTTTTTTTTTTTTCAAATGAATTGCAAAATCTAGCAGCGAAAAAAATGTGCATCTTCAGGTGTAACGGAGGAGTTAAGAAAGAATTTGGTTCTGCTTTTTCTTTTATTTTCTTTTTTTCTTTTTCTTTTTTTTTTATCTTTGATTTTAGCTATGATTGTTGAAAAGAGGGGATTTGAAGAGGAGGAAGAACTCAATTTTTTTTTTTTTTTTTTTTTTTTTTTTTTTTTTTTTTTTTTTTTTTTTTTTTTTTTTCGCCCCCTTTCCCTTTTGGAAACTTTTTTGCCTTTTCCCCAT
>JBBMEG010080951.1:0-10554 GCA_037832605.1 Cyclanthera cordifolia
CCAGCATAACTACAACTTTCAACTAGCCTCAGGATTGTTGAACCAGCCTCAGAAGTGTAAAACCAACTAATTCAATCGATAACATATTCATTAAACATGGCCAAAAGCATATGGACACCCAGATGAAACATTATGTTCATCGACACACATACGAATCTAGCACAAATGTTAAAGAATCTACTTTCAAAATAAGTATCAGTCAATCATCACAGGCCAAGGACAGAAAATTATCAAAACATAATGCATCATTGGCTGGCTTTTAAAAAACAAACAATCAGCATCATTGGCAAAAAACTTTACAGAATACACAATCAGCTAAATCATTCTGGTTTTAAGTCAATCAGAAGCAAGAACAAATGAACATCATCAGCCATAAGAGAAGAGAAAAGAGTAACCTTCAAGTTGTAGGCAATGGTATAAACTTGAGTTTCATTGAAGGTTAAACCTCAATGAAACTAGGAATTCCCTTCACCAGTAAAACCTAAACAGAAACAAATCGGAAACAAATCATAATTCAAATGGACAAAATAACAAGAATAGGGATTAAGAAAATTTACCTCCATATATCAGCTTCGATAACATACAAGTTATAAGCAAAGGTATGAGCATATCATTCATTTGAAGTTTAACCTCAAAAAATGAAACACATTGATACCCTTTCACCAGTATAACCTAATGTTACAAGGAAACAATTTAATCAAATAAATAGTGACAATTCGAAATACAAAGACAAAAAGAACCGAGGGATATGGACATGCAAATCGAAACTAGAGAGAAACCAGAGACAAATCGTACAGAAATCGTACAGAAATCGAAATAGAACCAAAGACAAACGGAACCCTAACTCACCATTTTTAAGAAACTGAGAGATATGGACATGCAAATCGAAACCAGAGAGAAATCGAAATAGAACCAAAGACAAGCGAAGCCCTAACTCGCCATTTTTAAGAAACCACATAGTTATGGACATACAAATTGAAAACAGAGAGAAACCAGAGAGAAACTGTAGAGAAATCGAAATAGAACCAAAGACAAGCAAAACCCTAACTCACCATTTTTAAGAAACTAGACAACTATGGACATACAAATTGAAACCAAAGAGAAATCTTAGAGAAATTGTATAGAAATCGTAGAGAAAATGAAATAGAACCAAAGACAAGCGAAACCCTAACTCACCATTTTTAAGAAACCATAGAGGTATGGACATGCAAATCGAAACCAGAGAGAAATAGTAGAGAAATAGAAATAGAACCAAAGACAAGCGAAACCCTAACTCACCATTTTTAAAAAATCGAGAGATATGGACATGTAAATCGAAACCAGAGAGAAATCGAAATAGAACCAAATACAAGCGAAACCCTAACTCACCATTTTTAAGAAACCATAGAGTTATGAACATGCAAATCGAAAACAGAGAGAAACTAGAGAGAAATCGAGGGACAAATTAATGAAATCATGAAAACCAACTCAAACTTTGACAAACCGTGAACAAATCGAGGGAAATTGGAAAAAAAGTGAAGAAAGCATCGGAAACCAGAGAAAAAATGAGAGAGAAACCCACCAAAATCGAAGAGACGAAAGAGAAGTGAAGGAGTAGGTGGACGGTCGCGTGAAGTGCGCGAGTGACGTGCGTCGTTTCCCCGTGAGTGACCCGGTCGTGTTAGCAATGTCATCACGCGCCGAGTTGAGGTGAGTTAATAAGCGGGCGGCCCAAGCGTCAAGTTGGATCCCGATAGTTTTACTTCCCAGTCCAACCCGACAGGCCAAACGCGCCCTTTGATTGTTAAAATAGTTGCCCTTTAATTCGTGCTTCCAGCAGGCTTTTATCAATTTCTCTATTACTGTTATTATTATTGTTTGTTTATTGTGTTTTGTCTTGTGTCTTGTCTTATCTATGTCATGGCATTACACCTTCTTAGCCTAGCTATTTATATTCACTATTCTCTAGGTTGTAAAAGTGGACAGCTTTTATCAATTGCAAAAATTTTCTTCTCCTTCTCTTTCTCTTAAGTTTTCACTCTTTTATGGTATCAGATTTCAAAGTTTTTGATATTGGCAGATGTCCCATCCTCATCATCTTCATGCCTTGAAAACTCCTCCAATCAATCTCCCCATGTCAACTTAATTTCTACCCAACCAAACCCCTCAACTATTTCAAATATGCCACCATTTCTTTCACCCACTACCTCTCGGACGTTTCCAAATGTTCATGCCCCACTACCACATCTTCACCCTTCCTTTGCAACTTCAAGGCCACCACAGTTTGGTGCCTATGTTCAACAAACTCAGGTACCATTTCCTCAACTCTCTTTCTTTCCTCCCCAAATACTACTAAATGTTTCTCATTCCTTCCCAATCAAACTCATTGATTCGATCTACTTGTTATGGAAAAATCAAATCATAAATGTTGCTTACTCTCTACATTTAGAAGGGTTTATGAATGGTGTTATACCTCATACTCCACAATACCTTGATAACCTCAACCATCACCCAAATCCTGAGTATGCAATTTGAGAGCAATACAACCGGACCGTTATGTCCTGGTTTTACTCATCTCTCACTGAAGAAAAGGTTGGTGAAATTATTTTGTACAATACTGCAAGGGATATTCTAGGATCGAAAGGCAACACTAGAGGGGGTGAATAAGGTTTTCTAACTTTTCCGTTCTTTGAAAATAATTTTATGATATAATTATTGCTAAGTAAAAGCACTCAATAAAGCAATTATAAGGTACAATAATGAAATAGAGAAATGTAAAAGTTAAGAGAAAGAGAAACACAAATCATTTTACTGGTTCAGGATTAAACCAATTTATTAGGCATGAAAGTATATTATTATTAGGCATGTGTGTTGATTTTACTTGTTGACTCATATCACACATCACTTTGAATTCATTTCTTGTCTAATTTTTCATCATAAAAAAGGGAAGATTGTTAGTTTTTTGGCTATTATCTCAAATTAATTAACTAATTAATTAATATTTTGATGACAACAAACTCGAATTTTGTTTACTGATATTTTTGAAGTTTTGAAGGGTTTATTATGTAGAGATTGAAGAGATGATTCCAACTCATTTTGAATCGTTCGAATCGGAGCTAAAATGAGGAAGATATGAACATTTGAAGTTTGGAAGGAAAATTCGCCAAATGGAAAAACGATCATTTACACCAAATCTCTTTCCATCTCATCTCTACTCAATCTCATCCATTCATTACATTTACCCTAAATCTAATGGCTGCAATTTATCACATCTTCATCAAATCTCATTGGTTGATCATTTTGCCCTAAATCAAACGGTCGTCTTTTATCTTCTCTTCCATAAATCACTTGACTCAACTTTTGAATTTTTAGACAGCATTATACCCATTCTAAACAGCCCTTTTTTATTATTTCACATATTCTTGAATGAGTGTATTACAAATTTTTGAAGAAGTTGTCAACGCTAAACTTGTGTATCTTGCCTTCGAGAGGTATTTTGTAAAGTTTGTTTTCAATATTTATTTTGGGATTTGTATTAGGGTGTGTGGGCACACCTTGGTTGTGGAATAACTAAATTGGTTTAATCCTGAACCAGTAAAACGATTTGAGTTTCTCTCTCGCCTGAGAAAAAGAGAGTTGTACTGGTTTATCCTGAACCCGTGAAAAGGATTTAGGTTTCTCTTTAGCCTCGAAAAAAGAGGGTCGTGGATATTTCGTTCTCACCTGTAAGTGGATCACCAATTGAATCCCAAAAAGGAGTCTTGGGGGATGGAGTAAGGATTTTCCGAACCACTTTAAAAACTTTTGTGTCTCTCTTTCTCTAAACTTTTACATTCCGCTATTTCATTATTGCACCATATAATTGCTTTATTGAGCGCTTTTACTTAGCAATAATTAGATCATAAAATTTATTTTTAAAGAACAAAAAAGTTAGCAAACCCTATTCACCCCATCTAGTGTTGCCTCTCGATCCTACAATTGGTATCAGAGCGGGTTGCTCTTCTGTGTATTCAAAAATATTGTTTTTGTGCTTCAATTTATATCCAATTGTTTGAGTTTTACTCATATAATTGGTATAAGAGCAGTTTCTCTTATTTCTACTTAAAAATATTTTTTTGAAAAAGTATTTTAATGTATACCCCGATTGCTTGAGTTTTACTCCTACGGTTGAAATCAAATCAGGTTGCTTTTGTTTTTAGTCAAAAATATTTTTCAAAACTTGTTTTATTTAATATTTGTCGATGTCGAAAAATGGTCAACGAATATCTACAGTAAATTTGTTTAGCTGAGGACGAAAAGACCTGCAAAAAAGCGAATTTTATGGCACACCGGTGTGATGTGAGCCACAGGGCCCCTGATGCCTAAGTCAGAAAACATAATTAGGGTGAATAGTTTAAAGCACAAAGAATGGCTTAAGGGCACTTAGCTTAGGAATCCTCTCTCTGTAAGGGAAAATGACTTGACTTTTATAGCAACAGGTCTTGTAACCGTTGCGGCTCACTTATGGCGATATAATGGTCGGCCGTTAAAAACGTCCGTTATTAAGCTGGGTATTAATACCGACGTAACTCCTGACCGTTGCTCTTCGGAGGTGTAACAACCTTGACTCCGGAGTTATCTGGACTCGGTCAACCTTGTCAGGTCCTCACCTCCATGGCCGACCCCTTAGGGGTGTAGCCTTCTCGCTGTAGCGTTAGGACGCCACGGGTGTGCAGCGTCCCTTGCGTTACTTTGGACTTGGTCGACTTATCCACGAGAAAGTCCTAACCTCCACGACCAACCCACCCGAGTTAGCCTACTCGACCGCCCTTCTCAAAGGTCAGCTTTGGACTCGGTCAACCGTTACGGGTGCTCACTTCCACGACCAACCCACTCGGGTTGACCTACTCGTTGTAATCGGGGACGTCACGGGGTGCAGCGTCCGCCTGCATTACCTGGGGGAGAGTCCTGACCTCCACGACCAATCCACTAGGGCTGCCCTACTCGTTGTAACGGGGGACGCCACGGGGTGCGACGCCTCCAAACGTTACTTGGACTCGGTCGACTCGTCCACAGAAGAGTCCTAACCTCCACGACCAACCCACCCGGGTTAGCCTACTCGATCGCCCTTCTCAGAGGTCAGCTTTGGACTCGGTCAACCCTTACGGGTCCTCACCTGTACGACCAACCCACTCGGGTTGACCTACTCGTTGTAACCGGGGACGCCACGCGGTGCAGCGTCCGCCTACATTACTTGGACTCGGTCGACTTCTAGGGGAGAGTCCTGACCTCCACGAGCAACCCACTCGGACTGGCCTACTCGTTGTAACGGTGGACGCCACGGGGTACGTCGCGTCCAAACATTACTTGGACTCGGTCGACTGGTCCACAGGAGAGTCCTAACCTCCACGGCCAACCCACTCTGGTAGACCCACTCGTTGTAACTGGGGACGCTACGGGGTGCAGCGCCTCCATACTTTACTTAGGCTTGGTCAACTCTAGAGGGAGTCCTGACCTCCACGACCAATCCACTCGGATTGACCTACTTGTTTCCGGACCCAAGAAGGGTGAGGCTGCAAAGGTCGGAGGGGTCCTGGCCTTCTTGGCCGACTTCCAGGGGACTCAGACTTGCTTGGCCGACCCCCGGAGGGTCGGTATGGACTTGGTCGACCCCTAGGGGGTTGTGGTCTCCATTTGGCCGACCCCTGAGGGGTCGGCAAAAGGTGTTGGTAGACCCTCGGGGGGTCGGCAATGGAGTTGACCGACCCTCGGGGGGTAGGCGCTTACGTGGCTGACTCCTAGAGGGTCGGTAATGGAGTTGGTCGACCCCCGGGGAGTCAGCGCTGGCTTAGTTATCCTTTGTGCGGGTCTCAATCTCTTCCGAGTCTTTCGTGATATTTTTAGCTTATAACAATATTTATTGTTTGAGTTCACTCATTCAATTAGTGTTAGTATTTTTGAAAAATTATTTGAAAAACTTAATTGCTAGAGCTATGACAACTTTATGTGTTACTGAAGAACGTTGCATTGATAAGCCTCCTTTATT
Source organism: Cyclanthera cordifolia (assembly GCA_037832605.1). Taxonomy (NCBI): domain Eukaryota; kingdom Viridiplantae; phylum Streptophyta; class Magnoliopsida; order Cucurbitales; family Cucurbitaceae; genus Cyclanthera; species Cyclanthera cordifolia. The sequence continues at coordinate 6,005 of JBBMEG010080951.1, forward strand.
TGATGGTAGAAATTTTACGCTTTGGAAAAATAGAACGAAAACGTTTATGCTTGCTGTTGATTTTAATATTTTATATGTTTGTGAGCAAGATCTATCTAAATTTCAATTGAACAATGAGTTGATTACTTTTAATGTCAAAGCCACAAATACTCTATGTTGTGGTTTAGATAGAAATATATATGATAGAATTTTACATTTTGATTTTGCATATAATATTTGGAATTTTCTTGATATTGTGTATAGTGTTGAAAAAGCATCTTGTGGTACTAATGATTTCTTTGATATGAAAGAGAATTATGTTTTTCGAAATCAAGAAAATGTTCAAGATGTGAAAAAGGAGAAATACATTAAATCTTCATTATGCTTAATGGCTAATTCAAGTAACAACTTCGCTTATGACTCCGATGAAAATGAGGTAAATTATGGGCGAGCCGTGGAGGTGAGGACCCGTAAGGGTTGACTGGGACCAAAACCGACCTCTAAGGAGATCGGTCGAGTGGATCAGTCCTAGTGGGTTGGTCATGGAGGTTAGCACTCTCCTGGGATAAGTCGACCAAGTCCAAGTAACGAGAGACGTTGCACCTCGTAACGTCCTAGGATTACATCGAGAAGGTTGCACCCCTAAGGGGTCGACCATGAAGGTGAAGACTTGCAAAGGTTGGCTAAGTCCAAGTAACTTCCGAGTCAAAGCCATTACACCTCCAAAGGGTAACAGTCAGAAGTTATGCCGATATTCATTTCCGGCTTCATGACGGATGTTTCTAACGGCTGATCATTAAGCCGCCCATAAATGAGCCACAACGGTTACCAAACCGACTACTATAAGAAATCAGATCATTCTTCATTTCAAACCAAGCTAATCTAAGCTAAACTACGCTAAGTTCTCTTGTAAGTTGTTCTAAGTTCTAAAGCTACCTCTAAATTACTCTCTTAAACTCTAACTGACTTAGGCATCGGAGGCCCTGTGGCTCACACCACACCGGTGTGTCCTAAAATTGTTCTTTTTTGCAGGCTTCTCGTCTTCGGTAAACAAACTGTAGTGTTGATATTTTTGTTGACCATTTTTCGGCATCAAAAAGATTGATATTTGTAGTGATGAGAAAATGCATTAAATGATAAAATAAAATTTCTTGAAAAGAGAACGAAAATTTCAAATGTTTATTATGTGATTTAAAAATTAAATTGTGTAATTTGAGAAATGAAAAAGAAGAAATTGATTTTTGTTCAATAAAATTAAAAGATGAAAATGCTAGAATCAGAAAATTATTGATTTATAAACTAGAAATACATATTTAGAGAATGATAAATTTTCCTATTCACAAAATTAAATTTCTTGAATGTGATAGTTATGAGAAAAACAATCTTTTGCATAATCTTAAAGAAAAGGATATACTTGCTATTAAAGAGCTTGAAATTGCAAAATCATCTATTAAGAAAATGGCTATTAATTCTCAAATATTTGATAAACCTATTGATATGAGTAACTCTCTTGATAAAAGTGAATTAGGTTATGAGAATGAAAATTGTTCATCTAATTCTAATACTAGTATGATTAAAGCTTCTTATAGTTGGTCTAAGGATATTTTACTAATATTAATAATCTTGTTAATTCTAAATTTGTGTCAAAGAATAAAAATGTGAAAAACATCATTGGAAATTCAACATTTATGCATAGACAAATTCATGCTAAGTCAAAATATGTTCATAATGAAAATTTTAATCATAAGCATGAAAAAGATAGAAATTTACATGAAAATTAAAAATGTGTGCCTAATCTTGAAAATTCTAAAAGTATGCATAGTGTTAAATTTGCGTATAATTATAAAAATGCTACAAATATGCATATAAAATCTTTATTTATTCCTATATGTCATTATTGTAGAGTTAAAGGTCATATTAGACCAAATTGCTTCAAATTGAAAAATGTTCAAAGAAATAAGTTGTTTGAGAAGAAAAATGTGCATAATCATTTTGTTAAAAACAAATGCATGTTTGCATGATGTTTTTTTGTTATTCATGTGACAAAATTGGTCCTAAATTTAATAATTGTCATTTGCCAAAATTGAGTGTTTCAAATATTGGAACTAAATTAAAATGAGTTCCAAAATCCATATTGACTAACAATGAAGAACCGAAGAAACGTACCAAAATCATTGAGCTTTCCTTGTAGGTATTATTTCAAAAGTCAAATAGATTGCTTGGAGTTCAAATTTGAATTATTCAAATGGAGCAACAATTATGGTATTCTTGAATCTACAAAGGAAAATTTACATGTTTGGTAACTTCAATATTTTTAAATTATGGAGATAAATGTTATATTGATATCTTTCATGGAAATTATATCTCTAGAATGATTGATTTTGATTTCATTGATTGATTATTGATTATCTGCTCTTGTCTTATGATCAATTATTTTCAAATTCATTCATAATTCCTATTACCTTATTATTAAAATGATTGATACTATAAGAAAAGATTTGAATTTATTCTTGGTAACTATTATTCTTGGAATCTATTTAGCTATAATTTCTTGAATTTTGGTTGATTGAAATTGTATGCTTATTGGTCATGAATTATATTTTAAAGATTATTCTTAAATATATTTAATGTATATGAAGTTTAATGTTGATTGAAACTTAATTATTTATATTGCTTGTTCCCTATGTTGAATTGACGTGCTTAAAGTTTTTTTATATATATAGAAGCACTGTCGAAACATTTTTTTATAGAGGAGTAGTTTATGAAATTGATTTATATTCTTAAATTTTTGTAAGGATTTTGAATAAAATTGGTGTTTATATTATGCTACCAAAATTATCATTGAGAAATAATAACTTTCTTAATGTTATTGTTTGAAAGAATGATTTATTCTTTATTACTCATATTTGATAAATTGTCTTTGTTCCCTTTTTGGCTATTATCTCAAATTAATTCATTTTAGTTAATTAATTAATTAATATTTTGATGATAACAAACTCGAATTTTGTTTACAGATATTTTTGGAGGTTTGAAGAGTTTAATAGGTAGAGAATGAAGAGACGATTCCAACACATTTTGAATCGTTCAAATCGAAGCTAAAATGAGGAAGATATGAACATTTGAAATTTTGAAGGAAAATTTGCCAAATGAAAAAACGAGATTTTCATTCTGTTATTGTTTCCTTTCCCACCAAATCTCTTTCCATCCCATTTCTACTCAATCTCATCCATCCATTACATGTACCCTGAATCTAAAGGCCACAATTTATCACATCTTCATCAAATCTCACCTGTTGATCATTTTGTCCTAAATCCAACAATCGTCTTTTATCTTCTCTTCCATAAATCACTTGTCTCAAATTTTGAATTTAGAGACAGCAACATATCCATTCTAAACAGCCCCTAAAAGTTTTGATTACTCAATATATTCTTGAATCAGCGTATTACAAATTTGTCAAGAAGTTGTCAACGCTAAACTTGTGTATCTTGCCTTCAAGAGGTATTTTGTAAAGTTTGTTTTCAATATTTATTTTGAGATTTTTATTAAGGTGTGTGGGCACACCTTGGTTGTGAGAAAACTAAATTGTTTAATCCTGAACAAGTAAAAAGATTTGGGTTCTCTTTCGCCTGAAAAAATAGAGTAGTAGTGGTTTAATCTTGAACCCGTGATAAGGATTTAGGTTTCTCTTTAGCCTAGGAAAAAAAGGGTGGTGGAGGTTTGGTTCTCACTCGTAAGAGGATCACCAACAGAATCCCCAAGAAGGAGTCTTGGGGGTGGAGTAGGAATTTTCCGAACCACTTTAAAAACTTTTGTGTCTCTCTTTCTCTTAACTTTTATATTCTGCTACTTCATTATTGTATCTCATATTACTTTATTGAGTGTTTTTAGTTAACAAAGTTTAGATCATAAAATTATTTTTAAAGAACTAAAAAGTTAGCAAACCCTATTCACCCCTCTAGTGTTGTCTTTCAATGCTACAATTGGTATCAAAGCCGGTTGCTCTTGTTTTTATTTTTTATTTTTTGAAAAGTGCTTCATTTGATATCCAATTGTTTGAGTTTTACTCCTACAATTGGTATATGAGCCGGTTGCTCTTGTTTTTACTCAAAAATATTTTTTGAAAAGTATTTGATTTGTAATCCAATTGTTTGAGTTTTACTCTTACAATTGTTGCCCGAGCGACTCTTATTTCTATTTAAAAATATTTTTTTTGAAAAGTATTTCAATATATATTCGATTTTTTTTTTTTTTGAGTTTTACTTCTACAGTCAAAAATATTTTTCAAAAAGTGTTTTAGTTTCAATCATTCAATTAGTGTTAGTATTTAAAAAAAAAAAAAATTATTTGAAAAACTTAATTGCTAGAGCTATGACAACTTTAAATATTATTGTAGATCATTGCATTGATAAGCCTCCTTTAATATTTTATATGTCTGGGAGCATGATTTTTCTAAATTACAATTGAACAATGAGTTACTTACTTTTAATGCCAAAACTATAAATATTATATGTTGTGGTTTAGATAGAAATATATGTGATAGAATTTTACATTTTGATTTTGCATATAATATT
>JBBMEG010080953.1:0-10547 GCA_037832605.1 Cyclanthera cordifolia
TATTTGTGAGATTTTACAAGGATCCTAGAAGAACCTCTAGCTTTGTAAAACCAAGCAACCTTGGAGCTTATCAAAAACTCCTGAAACATTTACCAAAATGCCCCTAGGGCTAAAAATGATCGTTTTACCCCTAGTTTTCAAATTTTGACTTCACGACCTTCGATATATGATTTTAATAAATATTTTTGACCCAAAATAAATTTTAAAACAACTTCTGGGATCCCCGGTAAGCTTAAAAATTACAAAACTAACCTTGAAATTCAGGAAGCGAAAGACTTGTTACACCAACATAAGAAACTAATAGGATGAACTCTTCAAATATTGAAGGCATTAGCCCATCTTTTTTCATGCACAAGATTAATTTGGAAGATAAAGTAGGAATGTTAGTAGAGCAACAAAGAAGATTGAATCATACAGTGAAAGAAGTTGTGAGGAAAGGAGTTATATAGTGGTTGAATGCGATAGTTATCTATCAAATTACAAAAAGCAATTTGGTTAGCTCTGGCCAATGTGTTCCCAAGAAAAGTGGTATGACGATTTTTCAAAATGAGAAGAATGAATTGGTCCCATCTAGGAATGTCACTGGATTGCGAGTCTATATGGATTACAAAAATTTAAACAAGGCCACCAAGAGAGATCACTTCCCACTACCATATACCGTTCAGATGTTAGATTGCATTGCTGGTCAAGAATATTACTATTTTCTTGACAGGTACTTTGGGTATAATCAAATCTCGATAGATACTGAGAATCAAGAGAAGACAACCGTTACACGTTCTTATGAAATATTTGCTATTAGCAGAATTCCGCAGCCACATTTCAAAGATGTATGATGACAATATTATAACATGATAGAAAATATTTTGAAAGTATTCATGAACGATTTCATAATTTTTTGAAATTCATTCGATAATTGCTTGGGAAATCTAGAACAAGTGCTAAAAAGATGCGATGCTACTCATCTAGTATTAAGTTCTGAAAATTTTCATTTTATGGTGAGTGAAGGTATTGTCCTAAGGCATCATATTTTGAAACTAGGAATGGAGGTTGATAAAGTAAAGGTTGAATGTATTGAAAAGTTATAACCTCCAAGTACGATTAAACGAATTCGTAGTTTTCTAGGCCACGCTGGGTTATATAGAAGCTTCATAAAAAAAGTTTCTAAATTTCTAAATCGATGTGTAAACTTCTTCAAGTTAACTGACTTTTCATCTTCACTGAAGAATTCATGAAGGCATTCAAGGTCTGAAAATGAGCCGTAGTAATTGTACCTATAATAAACTCTCCTAATTGGACACAACATTTTGAGCTTACGTGCGATGCTAGTGATTATATAGTAGTAGTAATTCTAAGGTAGAAAAAGGAAAAGTTGATTCAACATATTTATTATGCATGAAAAACGTTGAATGAAGCTCAAGTTAACTACAACACTACAAAAAAGAAATTGTTAGTGGTGGTGTTTGCAATTGAAAGTTTTAAATCATACCTAGTTGGATCTAAAATCATCATTTTTACAAACCATGTAGCAATTAGATATAATGACAAAATAAGATGCCAAACCAAGGTTAATTCGATGGATTTTATTGCTATAAGAGTTTGATATCGAAGTCAGAGATACAAAAGATTGTGAAAATTTAGGTTAGATTATTTGTCACGTCTAGAGTAATTCAAAAGCGATGCACCTGAATTTAACACTCGTGATAGTTTTTTTAACGAGAAATTATTAACTCAATGTCATAGAAACACCATGGTTCGCTGACATAGTAAAGTATATGTGTAGCGGTATCAAGCTATCTAATTTATTTAAGTAACAAGCTAAACATCTTTTTCAAGAATCAAGAGAATATTTCTTGTATAAACCTTATCTTTACAAACAATGTGGTGATGGTATAATTCGAAGGTGTGTAAGGAAAGATGAGATGTTAGATATCATGAAAGCATGACATACTTCATCTTATGGAGGTCATTTCGATGGAGCAAAGACAATAGCCAAAATTTTCCAATCAAGATTGTATTGGTCAACCATTTTTAAAGACTCACATTAATATGCAAAGACATGTAATTTGTGTCAAAGAAAGAGAAATATTGACAAGAGAAATGAAATGTCAATGAACTATATACTCAAAGTTGAACTCTTTGATGTATGGGGCATTGACTTTAGGGGCCCATTTCAACCATCCTATGGCAACTTGTATATCTTAGTTGCAGTTGATTATGTGTTCAAATGGGTGGAGGCCATTACAACTCTGTTAAATGATGCCAAGATTGTCATTCGGTTTCTTTATAAGTGCATCTTTACACACTTCTGAGCACCTAAAGCTATCATTAGTGATGAGGGCTCACACTTTGTTAATAGGGAAGTCCACTATATTGCACAAATATAATATTAAACATCATATTGCAACATCCTACCATCCCCAGACAAATGGTCAAGCTGAAATTTCTAATTGAGAGATCAAAGAAATACTAGTAAAAGTAGTGGGATTCACGAGATAAGATTGGTTCATCAGACTAGAGAATGCACTATATGCATATAGCACCGCATTTAAAACTCCTCTAGGAATGTCCCCCTACAGACTAGTATTTGAAAAAGCTTGTCATCTCCCATTTGAGTTAGAGCAAAAGGCATATTGGACAATGAAGAAGTTGAATTTAGATCTTACTGCAACTAGGACGAGTAGAAAATTACAACTGCTATAGCTAGAAGAGCATAAGCAAATGACCTATGAGAATGCCAAGATATATAAAGAGAAGATGAAGAAATGACATGACAAAAGAATAATGCTTAAGACATTCTTACCAAGGCTTCAAGTTCTTCGCTATAACTCAAGACTGAAGTTCTTCCTAGGAAACTTAAATCCTGATGGAAGAGACCTTTAAGAGTTGTCAATCTGCATAATAGTGAAGCAGTAGAGATCCAAAACATCTAGAAGGACAACATGTTTGTGGTGAATGACCATAGGTTAAAACACTATGGGGAGGAGATATTCAAAAAAAAAATGCATCTTCCTCAATCTAGTTAAAGAATAGCAGTATTCTAAATGCGGGGGGCATCTCCAATGCAAGTACACATTATACATATCTTTTAATTGCCCCATTTAGAATTAAATTTCTGTTGAGTAAAGTTTAAGAGAGGTTTATGTCCCTTAAGACTAAGACGTTTTTACAAGCGCATGGGTTTCTAGCATCAGGATATCCTGAAACAGTGTCCAAATCCATCGTAAAGCACAGATGGAAAACATTTGTACGATCGAGCAATAGGGCAAAATATATTGGGTTAGCAAGTTGTATTCGAACAAAAACGTAGAGCAAAGACTACATTGTAGAGTCTGCGGGGTGTAGGTCGATTAGAGCACTGCAACATGGAATAGAGCGCTATGCTTAAGGGCTAATCCTAATGCAGAGTACAACACATTTCTAGCACGAGCAACGCCAGTGCTTTTAAGGGATTGCATCGAAGCAATTAGAGACCTGAGAACAATGTGGATGGTTATAACGATGTCGAGGATAGTGTAGACTGCATTCTCAACACGAAAGTACACTATTGGCTCAATTTTGTGTAGACAAGTTTGATGCCCACGATCCACGACACCGACGTAACTAAAACTCGAGCTCTCATATTGTATACCATCCATACTGACCTTGACATCGATGTTGGGCACATTTTAGAGGCTGAGATTAAGAACTCTCTACATAGATCAATGACCACTTTACCAAATTTAAGAATCAAGAGCAATGGTGGCAATGAGGCGACAAAGGATCAGCGTTGTTGTGGGCATCAATGAAGTCCTCAAGCATGTGGCCAAAATAAAGAGTTAACAATAACATTTCAATGCACAATCTCGAGCCTACTAGAACTATGCAAAAAGGCATAACACATTGGTGAAATAGGTTATTGAAGCCAATGCGGAGGTCATTCTCTTTCGTGCTTTTCCTAATGAGGTTACTCAACTCCAGGTTCCACATTTCCCAATACCCGAGGATGAGGAAAAATCTTGTAGCCTTAGCCCCTAATTTTGAAATTTATTGTTCTTTTTCTTCTCTATTCATTACTTTGTTGCTTTGATTTGTTAAATTGTTGTTAATATTTGCAAATAATGAATATAAGTTCTTTTTGATGATCTTTGCTGTCTATGTGATATTTCTAACCACTTTATAGATGTCCCATGCATTGCTTAATACTAAATTTATTATTTAATTTTATTATTTTGAGGAAGTGTAGAAATAAAGATTTGTTGTTTATCGGTGAAATTCTTTTCATCTTACTTAGATATTTCCCATGTTTCTTTCATACTGGTTAGATTTAATTGTTGTGTGCCTTAACTTTTTGTTGCTTAATGTTTGTCGTATTACTCTCAGCATTAAGTCTATTCTTGAAAAATTCTGAGCAAACCAAAACTATTTAGCATATCTTAACTATTCGTTTTAGGAAATTTCTACAATATCCCTAATTTACAACTAGTTTAAATCTTGTTTAGACTAATAGACTAAGGATGCATCCAACATTGAACCCGTATGCTTAAACATCACTTCTTCAAACATAGAAAACTCTAAGTTGAGGGGTGAAACTCACCTTCATTGAGAACAATAAAGAATTTAAGTTTCGGGGTGAGGGAAACCCTAGTTCTTTAATTGACCAAATTTCTTCTTGGAGATAGTCAATGCGGAAGGCAATGTTGAAAGAAAAAAACAAAAAAACCAAGGCTAATAGCCATGGTTTCTAAAAGCAATCCTTTACTTAGACAATGCTTTAACTCTAAGATTGTTCTAAATCGGTTAGGTGTGCTACTTTGCTCAAGTATGTCATCCTCAGAACTATGAAAAGGATTAAATAGTTATTTCTTTTGCTTAGGTGCACCGCTCTGATCAATTTTACCATTTTAAGATCTATAGAAAGTGTGTAGGTGAAGTATAAATGATAGCCTCGAAGGGATGTGAATAAAAGCATACAAACATCTAAAGAGTATTTGAGATACCAAAAGCGTGAGGTTCCCATGGAATTAGTTGGTCAAACTCATGGAATTCTAAGTTTAAAGAAGGATGGATATAAGCTAAATGTATTAAGCTAGTAGAAGCTCTTGAAAATATTATTCATAGTTGGAATAAGTAAGTAGAAGGGAGAAAGGGTAATCATAAGGTTCCCAATCACCAAAGGTTAAAAGCCAAGACTAGAAATTTTTAGCTTATGACAAGATTCTTGATTATAGACTATGATGTTGAAACTATTGTGTACAACATTACAGTAGCATATTTGATGAACATGAACGATTAATTTCTACAAATAGAAGAGAGCATTACTTAGGACGAGCAATATTCATGTTGAGGGTGTGATAACTCTTTATTTAGAGAGTCATTTAGCTTACTTTTACTAGATTTCATGTGCTTAAGAAGATAATATCATAATAATTACGTAATTTCATATGGAAAATAGGCTAAATACATTATTTCGTCAATTTAGGCATGTTCTATATGAAATATGTGGAAAATGCACTTTTAAGACTTGTTTTTTTTTTTTTTTTTTCTCATTTTATTACTTAAAACTTATAAAAATGTTGTGAGCATTCATGATTAGCATGGCATAGGGAAGCTAAAGACTTCAGTGTAGCCAAAATGTTGCCAATGTTGGCCGAACTCCCATATAAGTGTAGAAGTGCAGAAATACAGATGCTGAGAGCATTGACAAAGTGTAGTGCATTCCCAATGATGGTCGCATTCTACCAGCATCATATTAGATTCATAAAAAACACAAAATATCATTTGACGATCAAGGATGGATTGAACTGCTCAGATCTATTGCTACTTGCCCAAGCAAGGACACTTTGACAATAAGTTAAAGACCTCCAAAATTAGCATGCTAAAACCTTAGAAGTGGTGTAATCAGAAGAAAAACAAGTATTTTTTGACCTATTTAAGGGAGCATCAATCAGGAAATTGGTGTGGTTGAATTTTAGAGTTAGTGTGAAAGGCAATTGTTTTTATTGACTTTTAGTAAAATAGAGAGAGAGTGAACTTTCCATCGTTGAGAATATTGTCATTGCGCATGACATTGTAACCAACTTACCTGGCAAGAAGTTGAAGAGTAAGGTAGCTGCCTTAAAGTTCTCAACATTGTTATGAGTGACACATATGTAAAGTATTTCTCTTACTGTTCCTGTTCTATCTTTAATTTTTTGTCCAACATTTATTGTATGAACCTTTTATTTCAATGCAAGTTATAGTCTTTCTATTTATGTTGTTTATGTTATTTATTTTATTCTCTTTTATATTATGCTTAGGAGTAGTATGGTTTCACTATGTAGAGTTCTGTCATACGATTCTGGCGATGCCCCTCGTATTTTGATTGCTAAGTGTAATAGACTATTGCATGCATTCTTAGTGTGAAGCATCTAGTTGTGCTATTTTTGACAATTCGCATTCTGAATGTAGACAACAATTCTGAATGTTAAGTATTTGTATGTTTATTTTGTAATGAGGTAACCGAGTAAGTAGTTAAGGCAAGGTAGAGGTTAATGTTACAAAGTAAGAAAGTTAATTAACAAGGGTCAACCGTCCATCCACATATTGTTTGCATTTTTCTTTGCTTTGGGATAAGAAAGTGAGTTGAAAGGTCCTAATTGATTGTTATTAGGTTCAGTGCTATGTATTTTTTAATTTATAGGTTTAGGAAGGGTCCTCCAGAGCAAGCCCATTAATGATCTTTGTATTTATATCATTAATGAGCTGCAAGTTACTTTGCATCCATTTATTTAGTATGCATGTTTCAATATAGTGAGTATTGCTCTTGATGTTGTTTGACCAAAGACAATAATTGTAGCATTGACAATGTGTTCCACACCTACATTTCAAACTATTTTACCCTACTTTGTCATTGTTTAATCTACCTAAATCAGAATATTGAATTACTTCAAAGAATTGATCATTGAGGAAATGACTTGGATATACTTATTACTTGATATAATTGACAACGTACACTTTGATCATTTTGACGGCGCTAGAGTGATGTTTAGGAAATTACAATGCAAACCCGCATCCTATTTAGATTTAAGCATCAGCATCACCCAGGTTTCCCATCAATTGCATGTAGATAATTAATTTGATTAATTAAATGATTTTTTTTTGTAATCATGCGCTTCTACCCACATTAAATGCATGTTTTTACCTGTTTTATTCTCAACACATTGGGTGTAGGTGGATATACAAGAGAAAAACAAGTGTAGATAGGAAGGTGCAAACCTTCAAGGCTAGAGTTGTGGCAAAGATTTTCACACAAATAGATGGAGTGGATTATGAATAGGCCTACTTTTATGTTGTCGGGTTTGTTCATACTTGCTGGAGCACTATTTATTAGAGAGTGAGTTTGAAGAGTTGAAACTCATGAATTAATTATTATGAACATAATTAATTAGAGCTTAAATTTATTTTATTAAACTTGGTAATTAATATATTAGATTTATTATTTAATATTTATTGGATAAATATTAATGAGTAATTTATAAATAATTATTGGATACTTATTTATTAAAAGAATATTAATTAATATGTTGAGCATATTAATTATATTAATAAGGGAAAAATTGCACAAACCACTCCTAAAGTATGTTATTTGTAACAATTAAGTCTTTAAATTTTCAATAGTGCAATTGCCTCCCCTAAAGTTTGAAAATTGTTGCAATTAATGTCTTTAAGTTAATTTTAAGAGATTCTCACGTGTGAATATGGTAAAATTGTCCAAAACAATATTTTGTCTTTCTTTTTCCTCTAAAAGCCTATAACTAGAGAAATTCATAATCTTTTACCACTAATAAATTTATAATGAAAATTTTGTAAACTAATGGATTTTTAAATGTGTATATTTAGAAATTAATGGATTTTTTAGTATAAAAAACTAATGTTTATTCGATGCAATAAAAGAATGCAATGTAATGAGCTTGGTCATGGCCTGTATCAGCTGCAAACAGGGAGTATGATTAATTACTCTCACCATGCTCTTTGTGGACCTAGACTAGAAGAAGAACTCAACCTTTCTAGAACTTCGTTGAAATCAACAGGTTGGACTCTCCTCCATTCTCTGAATTATACTGCTAATGTGGTCACCCCTAAACCCCATGCCAACCAGTTTCTCAATCTAAGTGTAAAGGGTTTGAATTCCTTGACGAACCATGTGGGCTTGTTGACGCCTGAGAAATCTGGTGAGGTGCATTGGCGGCCGGAGGATATGCACTTTGATTGAAGTGCGGTTGTTGAGACAGGTGGTGTGATTGTGGGGTGGTCTTCCGCTTTCCCTGTCATACATCATATACACACTTCCGGAGGAGAGTCCTGGTTGTCCAAGAGGCATATATCCCTCATCTTCCTCTAGGCAGATGATGTTTTTCTTTTATACCCAAACATTAGTATAATACTAAATTTATAAGAGATAAGAAATTATAAATTTATCTGGTTATGCCTAGAGAGAATAAAAATAAATATTTTATGGACAATTTTATACTCTTCACAAATTTAAAAATCTCGTTAAATTAACTTAAAAGTGTTAATTGCAATATTTTTCAAATTTTAAGGGAGATGATTTCTCAAATTGAAAGTTTAAAAACTTAATTGTTACAAACATGATAGTTTAGAGATGGTTTGTGCAATTTTCCCCATTGATAATTATTGGATAATTATTAAGAGGCGAATTAATATATTCGATATATTAATTAGACATTTATGTATTGGTAAATTATATATGGAATATATTATGAAATTGAGATTTATTGCAAAAATAAAAATTATAAATAAATAAATATATGGGATATATTGTGGAATTCGAAATTCCCCACCCAAATAAGGAAAGGAAAATTAGTTTCCACGCTATTGGGATGGTATAAATTTCGAATATGCAGTTGCACAAAAGAGGGAGGGAAAATATTTATAAGATAAATATTTTTATGATAATTATCTTTAAATATCCTTCAATATTATATATACATATATTATTTTTTTCTTAATTTGAATGTGATCCATTCTCAACTATAATTGAGAGGCCTAGCAAGTCTCAATAATCAATTGGCTCAGTTTCAAAGTAACTCATCTAAAACAAAGAACACCTACTCTAAAATTTGAAATCTCTCTTTTTCTCTGATATAGTCAAACCTTTGGCAAAGTTTTCCTAACTCTCTTCTCTAAAGGCTTCCCACCAAGCACCAGTGTTGCGAATAAAGTCATAACGTGGAAAATTGAAGGACATCAATAAAGGAGTTCCAAGAAATAGATCAATCTCAATGAAAATAAATACCTGTCATATTAGATCAAATGTGTCATTCATTGTGAGTATACCTTTATAAACAATAAGTCAATCACCTAAAGTAAGCAAATGCATGTAGATTAATTAATGAAAACTTTTTGTAATCGCACGCTTTTACCCCATTAAATATTGCATGTTCATACCCTCTATGTCAACCAAGAGTGTTTTAGCTTAATTTATAGTGATCAGAGTTGTAACCATTATCACTCACTTCATATCAACTTTAAAGTAGGTTAATAGTTACCCGTTGTAACGTTAACCGTTTAATAGAGAATAAGTTCCATCATAACTACTAGACGTTATGAATTTCCTGCTGTCTAACCTTTTTTGATGTCTTAGAGGTGTAATAGTCTTAGATGTTCTTTCATCGATGGTTGTAAATGGCCAGGTCAACCCTAGAGGGTCTTGACTTTCCTAGGTAACCCCATAGAGGTCATACTTGGTGTAGACTGACCCTTGGGGGTCCTAAATTTCTTAGTTTTTCTTTTGGGGTTGAACTTGCATTTGAACAATCATCGGGGAAGCTGGTCTCCTTTGTCGACCGCCTATGGGTCAACTTAACTTTAACCGAAGAGTTCTTCGCCTCCTTGGGCGACCCTCAAGGGGTAGACTTTACTTTGACTGGCCATCGAGGGGTACTAGCCTCTTTGATCGATCCAGTAAGGGTGAGACATAATTTTAACCAACCCTCGAGGCATCTTGACCTCATTGGCCTACCCTTTGGGGTAAGACTTACTTTGGTCGACCCTCGTGAGGTCCTGGCCTTCTAGGCAAATGCCTTGGGGGTCACACTTGGCTTTGGTCAACTTTTGAAAGTCCTAGCCTCCTTGATCGATGATCTAGGGGTGGGAATTAACTTTAACTGATCCCCAAAGGTCCTAGCCTACTTAGCTAACCCCTTCGGGGCCTGATTTTCCTTAAGCCAACCTTTGAGGGGTTCTTACCTCCTTTATTTATCCCTTGGTGATCAGATTTTTTTGAAATAGAGGGTAAAACCATGAATTTAACAAGACAGAAGCATGTGTTTACAAAATTTTAATTGTAATGAATCTAATTAATTATCTTGATTAATCCAATTAATCTACATGCAACTCCCTAGCTGTCTTATTGTTGATACTCATATTGATTGATACCTCTGATCAATTTTGACAGGTTTTTATGCTAAGTAAGATTGACAGTTCCTTTGGACAATGATACGAATCCAACAACCACCTTAGAGTATTCTAATGAAGGAGCAAATACAAGAAGCAAGGAAAATAAAACA
>JBBMEG010080954.1:0-10546 GCA_037832605.1 Cyclanthera cordifolia
GGGAGGGGGGAGGGGGTGGGGGTTTTTTTTTTTTTTTTTTTTTTTTTTCTTTTTTTTTTTTTTTTTAATGTACAACCATTGAAGTTTGGGAGGACGTTCACTATATCTCAACCCATATTAATATTAGTAGATATAACTTCTTTTTGTTCATTTGAATAAAATTAAATACATACTTAAAAAAAAAAAAAATCCAGGTAGATTCGACCAGAACCATCGGATTGATTCGCGTAATCTGACGGTGGGAATCAGCCTAAAGAGTTGACCACGACTTTTTTGTTTTGTTTTTTTTTTAATATTTCTGCATTTAATAGTTTTGGAGAGCATTTGAATTTTGGTGCCACGTGTTAAAAGCATTAGAAAGAGTTTGGAAATTAGCTGGTGCCAATTAAAGAAAATATTTTGATTTTGTTTGTTAAAAATACTTTTTCAAAGATTCGTTTTATTATTTTAATAAATCATAGAGTGCTTCAACTTTTAAATAAAGTAAGCCATAACTTTCTCAAACCTTTTTGACTTAATTAAGGGATTAGGAGTTATTTATTAAATAATATCAAATTGCCTCATCATTTTAAATAAATTAAACTATTTACATACAAAAAAAATAAATAATTAAATTAAAAGGTTGATTGAATATTTTTCATTATAAACATGTACAATTTTAATCGAGTCAATGGCTATTTTTAATTTATTTTTTAAGTCATCAATATTTTATGGATTTAATTCATTTAGCTAGTGACTTTTAAACATAGTGGGAATGAGGCTATTTTTCTTGTTTTTTTAATATTAATTATGTGTTCCGAGTTTTAATATTATTTTTATATTTTTACCGTTGTCGGGGTCAATTTTTGAAGAGGTATACTTATTTTTGATTAACGAAGCAAACTCTCTTTCGTTACATTCATCACAATTCTAAAATTTTAAGAACTTTGAGGATATGTTTGGAGAGGTGGAAACTGATGAGAAGAGAATGAAATCATAGCTTCTTATTATTTCGCAATCGAATTTTTATCTCATTAACCAATAATTTATTCGCTTTCTTTATTTTAGTATGATGTGAAATTTGTTAATTTCATTATGAGATGGGATTTTTAGGACATACGTTCTTTGAATTTGTGTTTAAACTATATAGATAGATAGATAATTGTTATGTATAAGATTCACGCTAAATATATAATTTTACTTCACAAAAAAAAAAAAAAAATACTGTAACAGAAAAAATAAAACGTAAACTTAAAAAAAGTGTTGGAAATTGCCAAAATGAGCGTCTCGGCTCGTTAGTAATGCTTTAGTATTCACTCCATGAATAAATATGTCTTTGTTTACTACTTCTGGCACACGAGCTTTTTTTTTTTTTACTTTTTTCAAAAATATTTTATTCAAATTATTTTAAGCTCCTCAATTTCTTCTAAATATTTATATTCATTTTTCATTTTTTTTAATTTAAATTTTGTTATTTTAGTATATATAATTTTTTTTCCTCTTTAATAACTCATTCGTCTATATTTTGAAAATAATTTTTAAATAAAAAATCGTCTTGTAATTTTTAATTACCTATAATTTCATAATGAAATTAACAATTTATAAATATGTTCCGTATTTGATAAAATTAACATTAATTTCAAAATCAAGTTCGCATTTTATAAATATATTTTATAAATTAAATTCAAGTGGAAGTAATAAATATTTTTATTTTCAAATTTTAAAAATATTTATTAATTTATATTGTCTTTTATTTTCTTTTAAAAACAAAAAATGCAAAAATATTCCACAATAATAATAATTTGAAATTTGAAGTAAAAAAAAATTATTTAAACATAATTCACAAATATCACATCATACAAAAAATAACAAATACTTAGAAACTCGACAAAAATTCTCAATCAAACGAGCTATTACTAAATAGTCAAAATAACTTATTTATAGAGTCTCAAAGAAACACTTTTAAGAGACAAATGTATTAACAATATTAAATAACCAGTTAATTAAAAATGGAAGACTATAAAATTAGTTTGAGCGCGCTTGTTTTTTTTGTAAAAAAGAGTATAGTAAAGAGTAGAGCAGTGGAGAGGTTAATAGCGGTTGAATATTTGTTTGAAAATTTGATGTTAGTTGTGGTTAGAATAGTTTGATAGAGAATTTGACGAGAGAAGAGTAGGAGTGTCCATCGGTCGGTCAATGTTTATTGTTGATGAAAATTGACATCGAACCGACCTTATCGGTGTGCTTGTAAATAAAATCGAACTGATCAATCGATTAAGTCGGTCAAAACGATCGATTAGGTCAATTAATTCATTTTAATCATTTGTTTAATTAAAAAAAAAATCTTATTCTATCATACAACTTTTTATTGAAGTTTTAAAAACTAATTAAAAAAAACGAAAGTACCAAATAAATTTTAAAAACACATTTAAAATTAAGTTAATTTTACAATAATTTAATAATAAATGTAATTAATTAAATGAAAATTATTATTATTATACTAAAAAAAATTTATTAACCAACCACATATACTTAAAAACTAATCGATCTCCCTTAATTCAGTTAGTTTAGATCGGTTGAATAAGTTTTTGATGAATAATGTACGAACCTCTCTAATTAAGAGTGACTGCTTAATACTAAATTATAAATAATTAATTTTTGAAGAATAGTAGTTAACCACGGGTATTATACCTGAACCAAACATAGTCTAATTCAATAATTAAAGCAGTATTAGACAAAAAAGAAAGCCTAGTGAGCAATGAAAAGCAGGTGTAAGTAAATCATAAATCAAACTGCTTTGCTGTTAATTGCAATAAACATGCCTTCCACCACTTTTTGTTCTTCTCTTTCTCTCTCTTAATTTCCTTAATTAAATTATCAACATTTCCAAATGGTTGACTTATCTACCACGACTTTAAAACCTCTCTTTCTTTAATAACATTAATTTTCTCTTTAACACTATTATTTATTATTATTATTTTATTTTTATTTCAAACCAATATAGCCGAATTGTTATAATGTGAATTCATCATTATTAAAATAAAATTAAAAAAATTTTGTAGCTTTAAATTTATGGGTTTTTTTTTTTAATGGCTAAATTTATGGTTTAATTTTAGTTTGATTCTTATATTTATATTCGAAGACATATATTTTTTACATTTTAATAATATTCATGTTTATTCTTTAAGTTTTAAAGTTTATTTACAACTTTACCTCTCTGTCTCATAATTAAATAAAATTTTTATAATGATCACTTTTAGGTATTGTATTTTTTTAGTTTTTTAAAAAAAAAATATTGACGTCAGAAAGTAAAATAATCCATTTATTAATAAGTCAAAGTTTAAAATTAGCTTAGCCAACATTACATTTTATATTCTAACTTTTTATACCAATAACTAAAATATAACATTATTCAATTTTGAAACATATAAGCATACTATAAATGAGATCACAAATTTTTTTTTTTTCCTAAATACATACGATCGACGAATGATAATAAATAACATTGTAATGGGAAAACCAATGCTGCATTTAATCTACTTATTATCAGTTTATCACGAGAATTACAACTAAAAAAGAAATCATATTGTAAAAGAAATAAAATCTTTTAGTATATATATATATATATATATATATATATATAAATAATTAATGCAAGTATATTTTTTCTTTCTGTTTTTAGTCAACATTTGATAATATAAATGGGAAAATAAATTTTAACTAGTTCAAAGGTTTGATGTCTAATTTCTATTTGATATTTATGTTTCAAAATCAAACAATTTACCTTGAGTTTCAATACTATTCAGTTTTAGTTATCGAGATAACAAAAACGTTAGTTACATGAAATATTGTCAACTAAAATAGACTTGACTAATTTTAAGTACTAATATAATGATGAAATAGTTATATTAATTTTGATGTGAATTTATTTATTTTAAAAGAATTAGGTATAAAAGTAAACTAAAAATACAAAGCATTATTGAAATATCAGGAGTAAAAGCGTTTATTTTCTAAATATACAAACGTAACTGAAACCAAAATCCAAACTTTAGACCAAAAATTTTATTTTTCCAATAAAAAACAACAACAAACTATTTCTCTTTTGTTTTTGTTGTTCACTTTTGACATTAAAGCATGTCCCTTTGTTTTTGTTGTTTACCTTTTAACATGATCTCAAAATTATAACTTTTAATTTAAAAATAATAGCTTTGTTAGCTTGGAGGAGGTTGATATTGCTACCTTCATTAAATAAATAACTTCCCCTTCCATAAATATATAGTTCAATTAACTTATCAAAATATATATGGTTGAAATATATTATTGTTTAGCTCATAATTAAAGGAAAATAATTAATCTTATAAAATTGTTAATTCATTCAATTAATATGTGGAAATTAAGATTTCATAAAACAAAAAGGAAATTAACATGACAAAACAATGTTAAAGTATATTGTGACACATGAAATATCAATTATATTTTGGGTATGAACTAACGGTTAATATTCAAATTTTGTTTTTCATGAATGGAGTTGGTAGTGTTTGAGACAAGAAAAATAAAAATAATTATGGAGAGAATAATTTTCTTATCCATATTTAAGTCATCAAGAATCATTTCTTTCAAAATCAATATTCACGCTTGAGTCTATTTGTATAAAACCTAAAGAAAAGAAATGTAAAAATTAGACTTGATCAAGTTTGAGCGACGTTGTTTTGGTTCAGAATAAGATGGCGTTGTTGGAGTGAGATAACATAGGCCCTCCCACTAGCATGTCTCTACATGAACAATCAGAATCGGGTTTTCCGCAACCGTTACAATGCATGCAGTACCAACAGTGTTGCTAGGACATAGGCTCTAAATCTTAGTTCATATGTTATAGACATTTTAGGTTATTAACTTGGAACTAGATCCACTTGTATGTCATCATACTTATCCAAGTGTTTCTCCAAATAATTATGAGCATATCATCATTAATCCAG
This sequence comes from Cyclanthera cordifolia, assembly GCA_037832605.1. Taxonomy (NCBI): domain Eukaryota; kingdom Viridiplantae; phylum Streptophyta; class Magnoliopsida; order Cucurbitales; family Cucurbitaceae; genus Cyclanthera; species Cyclanthera cordifolia. Next base: position 4,956 of record JBBMEG010080954.1, read on the forward strand.
TTAATGCAATAAGGAAAAATGACTTTTGGAAATCAAATGCGCAATTAATGAAAATAATTAACTTTAGAAATAACAAAAAATAACCATTAGATATCATACATTTAACGTTGTTCTTTAATTACAAACTACTATGCATTTAAGGCACAGACCCTAACATTATGTGGGTTGGAAGATAGCTTGCTAAACATTAGACTTGTGTGAAGAGATCAACTTGTAGCTCTGATGTTGATATTCACTTTGCAATAAGTTTAAATGTGAGATTATTAGGAAGATGATTAATATTAGCTGAGATGTTATTCAATGTGAGTTAGTGTGCATTTAGTAGGGATTTGTTAAAACATACTGATAATATATTGTTAAGAGCAGAAACTTTAGTCCAACACGAAGGTGATAAGTTGTGTGACCTGATGAGAGATTGATGCTAGGAACCTCTGATATAAGAGAAGTTATGATGTATGACTCTATTCAAATGGAAAAGTTATGTCCTATGCGAGCCTTATATTTCTTAGTGGTACTTGGAGGATGGGGGAATCAAGTATTGTTTTGGAGGTTGTGATTGGTTAGTGAGATGGCTAGGAGGTGTTCTAATGCAACTAGTACAACGACCACTGATGACCATTATGATATTGGTCAATCAAGTAGTTAAAAACTTTGTTAAAACGTATAGTCAAGAATGAGTACCTCTTGGTATACAAGTTATAGTAACCATAGATGTAGGGTGATAATCAGGGTCGAGAGTGGCCAAGTACGAGTGGTGTTATAACATTTTACTCTAGGCGTAAAGGTTTAGTGTGGAAATCCCTAGAGTGGGGTGTATTTAGCGAGATCACCCTTCACATGTTTTGTTTATGACAAATTTTTAGTCGAAAGTTGTGATGCTAGCTAGTTTTTGATTGGTACATGTACAATTTAATATGAGTTGTATGTGTATATGTTCACACTCTAGTTAAGGAGCTTATTCAATAGATAGTTGCACCCTAGAGTGGGGTACGCAATATGCATGTCAAATAGGGTGGTGTGTGGTAAGAGGTTGACAGCCGCGAGATCTTAAAAATTATGGACATACTCGATTCCTATTTAGAAGTTATAAATGTGGTCTTTCAGTCGCAACCGATAAATAATAGTTTATTCCACAGAAAAATTACTTTGTATGTATATGCTCTCTTTTGCTACATTATTAACTGATTGTGATGCATGAACTCTGCGAGGTGGTAAGTGGACAAGACGCAAATATGTAATTTATGTTGTTAATTTAATTTATTTTGCAGATTTTTAGAGTGTGCTACCTCAAATTTTTGGGGTGTACTCACAGTTTACCTTGGAAAACTAGGTTCCCAGTAATTGCTTTTGAGATGAACTTAGAGGATACATACTAGGATTGAAATATCAGCAGCATTACAACATTTAAGTTCATATGCTCTCAAATATTTTCAAATTAGTCCCTAAAGTTTATTAAAATTACAAAAAAAGGCGGTAGGGAGCAAAAGTTATGAAAATACCCTTATAGATACAACACTCAGAATTTCGATACCAACTCAACCGTAATTTTAAAACTACTTTGAAGATTATTTTGAAAGCGCAAGGCATTACAGAAAAGTTGCCTAGGATCAATGAACCAAATTCTCAAACTAGACATTCTTTGAAACTAGTTAATTTGTAGTCCATTCAATGGTATTAGTTGAACTAGTTTGCAATTTTTATTTGTATATTTTCCTTTTATTCATTGTTATTTCAAGTTTGTCCATACTTTCATCTAGGTTTATTTTCTTAAGATTGTTGTTACGTTTTTTTTATTGTTGCTCGTTGATCCGTAGCTTTACTCGTTAATTATTTAGTTTTCCTAGGGTTGGAACGGGTGCTCGAGTCGAGTTCTTCCCTTCTTTACTTTGGTGTAGTCTTACACCTCTTTACTCTTGTTGGGTTACTCCTTTAGAGATCATCAAAAGTTAATCAAGATTGTGTGATGATGCTTAATATGCATTGTCTTTTGAATTGTTCTAAGTTAAAAAAAAAAAAAAAAATTGACATGGCCTAAGGGTTTTCATGGCTACTTATATTTTAGTTCTTTATATTTTAATATTGTTCAAATTACCTGATATATTTAAATTTATCAATCCATCAGCTTAAACATTTAAGAATAGTCATAAAATTATCTCGCTCTAAATTTATTATAAAAAAATAATAATTAAAAAGTAAGGTCACTCTTAGTCACCGTACCAATACGAAGGTACATCTTATCTAAGTTTGGGTCACCGACAAACATTTTTCATATAATTTTTTTCCTCCAGCTTCTTTTCATTATTTTATGACCACTTTTATCTTTTATATTTACTATTTTATTTTTTTCATAATTATTTTTTTTATCTAAAACACAAATAATAATTTCTCACAATTATTTTATTTCAAACATAAATAATCACTTTTTATCATAATTATTATTTTTATATTATTTTTCTAATATTTTCCCTCTTCGTAATCTCAAGGATTAGAATACAAAGTGAAGTAGAAAAAATCACAAGCCACAAAAAATTATGAGTATGTGAAAAATTGGACATTAAAAGTCAATTAAAGTAATAATTTTTCCAGTTGACTTTATAAAAAAAAAAGAAAAAAAAAAAAAAGAGAAATGATTTTGAATTTGTTTTAATAAGCGACCAATTTATTATTTTTCTGGTGGAGGGAGATGACCAACTTTGATACGGAAGTGGATTTTGATTCTTTGCTGCTTTATTTTTTTATTTTTTTATTTTTTTTAAAATAGTTTTCAGATAAGGATGCCGATTAAATAATTAATTAACGTAATCTTAAGAATCTCGATAATATCATTTTGTAAAAATACATTTTACGATTATTATTATTATTATTATTATTGTTGTTGTTATTATTATATTTCTTGCACTCGTGACAATATATCTCTTAATCATAGATCTCCTGCCAGCCGTCTGATTTGAACAAAAATAACAAAGAGAAATGTAATTTGATATTCATTTATTTGATCGTTTACGTTTTTCTCATTTGGTTAATATATATATATATATATATATATATATATATATTTTTTTTTTTTTTTTTTTTTTTTAAAGAAGAGAAATTTACATTAGCCAAAGTACAACCAATCTCCACACGTTGGAAGGTGACCACACCGAAATAAATGACCAATTAATAAAACTCAAAAAATTAGAAGTAATAGCCTTTTTTTTTTTTTTTTTTTTTTTGAAAATAGTCATTTGAAATTTATTCACAAATGGTCATAATATATACAAAAAAAAATTATTGTTCTAACAAACTAACCAATGCTATAGAGTTGAAGCTAATATCATTCTCAAGTTGGACTGATAATGTCACATAAATCCAACTTGGAACGAATTTGAAAGAGGAAGAGGTTTGGTGAATATGTATTGAAGCTGGCTACGAATAAGAAGTAATTTGATGAATCCTTTAGCAACTTGATCTCCTGTGAAGTGACAATCAGCTCGATGTGCTTTGTTTGTTCATGGAAAACGAGATTAGTAGTTAGGTGGAGTGCATCTTGGTTTTTGCAAAAAAGCAAAGCTGGGTTGGATATATTTATACCAAATTCTTCTAGTAATGATTTTAACAAAATGACTTCATAAGTAGATTTGGTCGGGCACAATACTCTGCTTCAATCGAAGATCGAGCTACTCTGGTGTCCAAAGGTGTTGCCTCAAGATGTGGCACCTAAGGCTACGTCTCTTGCCAATAGTCTCCAAAAGCACCATAAGACAAAACCAAACGAAATTGTTAAAAACCGCATAAGCTAGGTAGAAACTGAAGTGGAATAAAGGGCAGAAGGTGGGGTGTACAACAAAGGTCAATGGCTCTGTCCTCAGACAGTTTGGTAAAATTGAAATTGGTAAGAACATGATACGAATAAAAGATATTTCACCTCTAGAGTCGGCCAAGAATGTCGACCACTGATACCAAATGATAAGCTACAACGTTGCTTGGTTTTACAAAGCTAGAGGTCCTTCTATGATCCTTGTAAAATACACAAATATGGAAAACTCAACACTCGATCTCAACCAAGAGTTAAGTTAGAATGGTGAATACACTCTTAGATCTCACTTAAAACCTATGATGGTCAATAGATCCTAAGACAACTCACTCCAGAATTAGTTTGATCAAGACTAATCTAATGAATTGATTTTACATTCAAACCTAAAGCAAGATTTGAAAAAAGAGACAACACCAAATGGGGTCAAGAAAACTCAAGTTTTGATATCAATTTTTTGTTCAAAATGAGTTATTACAAGCCATTTTTAAGGCCAAAATTTCGTGCATGACTTAGAATACAAAAGGTCTAAAAAAACTCTTAAATGCACTTTGTTGAAAATAAGACCTTGGAAGCCAGAAGTCAATTGTACATCAATTGAGATGCTTAAATACTAGACAAAAGAGTAGATATGCTTTAAATGCACCTAACAAAATCATTTAGAAAGATATTTAGCAATTATGAGCATGTTTAACAAGATTTGAAATTCAAAAATTAGAAAATACGAATTATGGAATTGTATTTGCTTAAAATTCGGCATGATAATTTCAATGTCTCTAGAATCTTCTCTTCCTTGCTTCTTATAATTGTACCTTCATGAGAATGCCACAAGACATTGGTTGAATTCGTATCACTTGTTTTCTCCCTTAAGGACAAGTTGTGTTCCTGAGGATGCCAGGACAAGTTGAGTTTTTTAGGAGCTAAGACTAGTTGTGATCTTGATGAGCTTGACTAATAGTTTTTGTATTTCCAATCTTGATAAGCTTTGTTCCCAAGATCTCATAGACACATGTGGACCAAATCTCATAGCCTAATATTTAATTTAAAATCATTAGCCCAATTTTATTTATATATAATTTTTTTTAATTAAATATTTTTGTAAGGTGTTATTTATTAATCAACAAGAACCATAAATAAATTTTAAATGATCTTGGGGAAATGAAAGGATGAAATAAAAATTGTTTTAAAATGATTTTTTAAAAGGTAATTTTGATTGCCTTAAATTAGAGTTTAAGCGTTGTAATTTTTTGAAGTAAATGATTAACTCAAAGTTTTAATTGCACTTTAGGTGGTTAAGATATTTTCTTAGCTCGTGGAAGCGAGTAGCTTGGCACATTTTTCAAGGAATTCAATAATTTTCAGGTAAGGACTTTTATCTAGAGTTGTGTGCTCCTGAAATGTTTGTGTGTGCTTAGGTACCTGATTGGTAACTACTGATTATATGCTGAAGAATGTTTAAACATGTTCTATTGTAAAGACCCGCCCTGAACTAGGACACTCCTATCTACTTAAATATGCAATAAATCAGGCATCCCTTAAAATATAGGTCAAAACAATGGGTGAAAATACTTCATTTAAAATCAAAATGCGATCGTTCGATAAAATATATCAAGGAAAGAAAAACAACGACGGGCACCCAGTTTTAAAGGTTTAAACCAATTTATCACAGTACGCAACTAAATCCAGTTCCACGAAGTAATGAATCTAATATGCAAAAGACAAGAAAATAAAGACAAAACCCGACGCAACATGAGTCCATGGTCCCTGCAGCCACTCCGATCAGCCATCCTGGTAAAGT
>JBBMEG010080955.1:0-10544 GCA_037832605.1 Cyclanthera cordifolia
TAAGATCGTTCGATGTTCGTCCTACACACTCCTCCAAAACCCTAGTTCGACGAAATTATATTTTTAATTCTCTTACCGAGAGATTTATGCAAGTTTTTAAGGGTTTTTGTTCAAAACTTGTTAATTCATGATTTGAACTTAAGTTCGTTCAATGTTTGTCCTACATATTCCCATAAAAACCCTAGCAACAAAATTTTATTTTTTTAATTCTCTTACGTATAGATTTATGCGAGTTTTTTCGATTTTTGGTTCAAAAGTTGTTAATTCATGATTTGAACATAAGTTCGTCCGATGTTTATCCTACACACACCTCCAAAATCCTAGTTCGGCGAACTTTTATTTTTAATTCTCTTACGTATAGATTCATGGGAGTTTTTTCGATTTTTTGTTCAAAAGTGGTTAATTCATGATTCAATATTAAGTTCGTTCGATGTTCTTCCTACAAACTCTTCTGAAACCTTAGTTCGCCGAACTTTTATTTTTAATTCTCTGACCCATAGATTTATGCGAGTTTTTTTGGGTTTTTGTTCAAAAATGGTTAATTCATGATTTGAACTTAAGTTCGTCCGATGTTTGTCCTACATATTCCTACAAAACGCTAGTTCGACGAACACTTCTTTTTAATTCTCTTCCCCCATAGATTTATGTGAGTTTTTTAGGTTTTTGGTTCAAAAATGGTTACTTCATGATTTGAACTTAAGTTCGTTTTTAGTTTGTCTTACATATTCCTACAAAACCTTAGTTCGACGAACTTTTATTTTTAATTCTCTTCCCCATAGATTTTTGCGAGTTTTTTAGGTTTTTGGTTCAAAACTGGTTAAGTCTTGATTTGGTATTAAGTTCGTTCGATGTTCGTCCTACACGATCCTCCCAAACCCTAGTTCGACAAACTTTTATTTTTAATTCTCTTACCCATAGATTTCTGCGACTTTTTTTTTGGTTTTTGTTCAAAAGTGGTTAATTCATGATTTGAACTTAAGTTGGTCGGATGTTTGTCCTTCACACTCCTCCAAAACCCTAGTTCTACGAATTTTTATTTTTTAATTCTCTTACCTATATATTTATGTGAGTTTTTGTCGATTTTTGGTTCAAAAGTGGTTAATTAATGATTTGAACTTAAGTTCATCAGATGTTCTTCCTATACATTCCTTCCAAACCCTAGTTCGACGAACTTTTATTTTTAATTCTATTACCCATAGATTTATTTAAGTTTTTTTATGGTTTTTGTTGAAAAGTGGTTAATTCATGATTTAAACTTAAGTTCGTCAGATGTTTGTCCTTCCCACTCCTCCCAAACCCTAGTTCGAAGAACTTTTTTTTTCAATTCTCTTACCCATAGATTTATGCGAGTTTTTTTGGTTTTTGGTTCAAGAGTGGTTAATTCATGATTTGGTCTTAGGTTCGTTCGAGGTTTGTCCTACACACTCCTCCCAAACCCTAATTCGACGAAATTATATTTTTAATTCTCTTACCTATAGATCTATGCAAGTTTTTTAGGGTTTTTGTTCAGAAGTGGTTAATTCGTGATTTGAGTTTAAGTTCGTCCGATCTTTGTTCTATATATTCCTACAAAACATTGTTCGACAAACTTTTGTTTTAAATTCTTTTACCCATAGATTGATGCGATTTTTTTAGGGTTTTGGTTCAAATGTGGTTAATTCATGATTTTGTCTTAAGTTTGTTCGAAGTCCGTCCTACACACTTCTCCCAAACCCTACTTCGACGAAATTTTATTTTTAAGTCTCTTACTATAGATTTATGCAAGTTTTTAAGGGTTTTTGTTTAAAAGTGGTTACTTCATGATTTGACCTTAAGTTAGTCCGATGTTCGTCCTAAACACTCCTCCAAAACCCTAGTTCGACGAACTTTTATTTTTAATTCTGTTACCCATTGAGTTATGCGAGTTTCTTAGGGTTTTGGTTCAAAACTTGTTAATTCAATATTTGGTCTTAAGTTCGTTTGAACTTCGTCCTACACACTTCTCCCAAACCCTAGTTCAACGAAATTTTATTTTTAAGTCCCTTACCATAGATTTATGCAAGTTCTTTAGGGTTTTTGTTCAAAAGTGGTTAATTCATGATTTGAACTTAAGTTCGTCCAATGTTTGTCCTACATATTCCTACAAAACCCTAGTTTGACGATCTTTTATTTTTAATTCTCTTCCCCATGGATTTATGCGAGTTTTTTAAGTTTTTGGTTCAGAAGTGGTTAAATTATTATTTGAACTTAAGTTCGTCCAACGTTTGTCCTACATATTCCTACAAAACCGTAGTTCGACGAACTTTTATTTTAAATCTCTTACCAATTGATTTTTGGAAGTGTTTTAGGTTTTTGGTTCAAAAGTGGTTAATCATGATTTACTCTTAAGTTTGTTTGATGTTCATCCTACACTCTCCTCCCATATCCTAGTTCGACGAACACTTATTTTTAATTCTCTTACCCATAGATTTATGCGAGTTTTTTAGGGTTTTTGTTCAAAAGTGGTTAATTCATGATTTGAACTTCAGTTTGTCCGATTTTTGTCCTACACACTCCTCCAAAACCCTAGTTCGATGAACTTTTATTTTCTTATTCTCTTACCTATATATTTATCCAAGTTTTTTCGATTTTTGGTTCAAAAGTGGTTAGTTCATTATTTGGTATTAAGTTCGTTCGATGTTCGTCCTACGCACTTCTCCCAAACCCAAAGTCAACGAAATTTTATTTTTAATTTTCTTACTCATAGAGTTATGTGAATTTTTTAGGGTTTTGGTTCAAAAGTGATTCATTCGTTATTTGGTCTTAAGTTCGTTCGAAGTTCGTCCTACACACTTCTCGTAAACCCTAGTTCAGGAAATTTTTTTTTTTCAATCTCTAGATTTATGCATGTTTTTTAGGGTTTTTGTTCAAAAGTTGTTACTTCATGATTTGAACTAAAGTTCGTTTGATGTTTGTCCGACATATTCTTACAAAACTTTAGTTCGACGAACTTTTATTTGTAATTTTCTTCCCCATAGATTTATGCAAGTTTCTTAGGTTTTTATTTCAAAAGTGGTTAATTCATGATTTGAACTGAAGTTCGACCGATGTTTGTTCAACATATTCCTACAAATCCCTAGTTCGACGAAGTTTTATTTTAAACTCTCTTACCAATAGATTTTTGCGAGTTTTTTAGGTTTTTGGTTCAAAAGTGGTAGATTCATGATTTGGCCTTAAGTTCGTCCGATGTTTGTTCTATACTCTCCTACAAAACCCTAGTTCGGCGAACTTTTATTTTAAACTCTCTTACCCATAGAGTTAAGCGAGTTTTTTAGGGTTTTGGTTCAAAAGTGGTTAATTCATGATTTAGTCTTAAGTTTGTTCGAAGTTCATCCTACACATTTCTCTCAAACCCTAGTTCAACGAAATTTTACTTTTAAGTCTCTTACCATAGATTTATGCAAGTTTTTTAGGGTTTTTGTTCCAAAGTGGTTCATTCACGATTTGAACTTAAGTTCGTCCGATGTTTGTCCTACACATTCCTTTAAAACCCTAGCTCGACAAACTTTTATTTTTAATTCTCTTCCCTATAGATTTATGCGAGTTTTTTAGGTTTTTAGGGTTTTTGTTCAAAAGTGGTTAATTCATGATTTGAACTTTAAGTTCGTCCGATATTTGTTCTATATATTCCTACAAATCCCAAGTTCAACGAACTTTTATTTTAAAATCTCTTCCCCATAGATTTATGCGAGTTTTTTAGGTTTTTGTTTCAAAAAAGGTTAGTTCATGATTTTTTCTTAAGTTCATTCGATTTTCGTCCTACACACTCCTCCAAAACCCTAGTTCAACGAAATTTTACTTTTAAGTCTCTTACCATATATTAATGCAAGGTTTTTAGGGTTTTTGTTCAATAGTGGTTAATTCATGATTTGAACTTAAGTTCGCCTGATGTTTGTCCTACACACTCCCCAAAAACTTAGCTCGACAAACTTTTATTTTTAATTCTATTCCCTATAGATTTTTGTTTTTAGGTTTTTGTTTCAAAAGTGGTAAATTCATGAGTTGGTATTAATTTCGTTCGATGTTCGTCCTACACATTCCTCCCAAACCCTAGTTCGACGAAGTGTTTTTTTTAATTCTCTCACCCATAGATTTATGCGAGTTTTTTAGGGTTCTCGTTCAAAAGTGGTTAATTCATGATTTGAACTTATGTTCGTCTGATGTTTGTCCTACATATTCCTACAAAACCCTAGTTCGACGAACTTTTGTTTTTAATTCTCTTTTCCATAGATTTATGCGAGTTTCTTAGGTTTTTGTTTCAAAAGTGGCTAGTTCATGATTTGGTCTTAAGTTCGTTCGATGTTCATCCTACACACTCCTCCAAAACCCTCGTTCGACAAACTTTTATTTTAAATTATCTTCCCCATAGATTTATGCGAGTTTTTTAGGTTTTCGGTTCAAAAGTTATTAATTCATGATTTGAACTTAAGTTCGTCTGATGTTTGTCTTACATATTCCTACAAAACCCTAGTTTGACGAACTTTTATTTTAAACTGTCTTACAAATAGATTTTTGCGAGTTTTTTAGGGTATTGGTTCAAAAGTTGTTAATTCATGATTTGAGCTTAAGTTCGTCCGATGTTTGTCCTTCACACTCCTCCATAACCCTAGTTGTACGAACTTTTATTTTTTTAATTCTCTTACCTATAAATTTATGTGAGTTTTTTCCATTTTTGGTTCAAAAGTGGTTAATTCATGATTTGGATTTAAGATCATTCGATGTCCGTCCTACACACTCCACCCAAACCCTAGTTCTATGAAATTTTTATTTAAGTCTCTTACCATAGATTTATGCAAATTGTTAAGGATTTTTGTTCAAAAGTGGTTAATTCATGATTTGAACATAAGTTCGTCCGATGATTTGAACATAGATTTATGCGAGATTTTTAGGGTTTTTTTCAAAAGTGTTTAATTCTTTATTTGAACTTAAGTTTGTCCGATGTTTGTTCTACACACTTCTCCCACACCCTATTTTGACGCAATTTTATTTTTAATTCTCTTACCCATAGATTGATGCAAGTTTTTTAGGTTTTTTGTTCAAAAGTGGTCAATTAATGATTTGAACTTACGTTGGTTCGATGTTTGTCCTACACACTCCTCAAAAACCCTAGTTCGACGAACTTTTATTTTTAATTCCCTTACCCATAGATTTATGCGAGTTTTTTAGGTTTTTGGTTCAAAAGTTGTTAATTCATGATTTGGTATTAAGTTCGGTCGATGCTCGTTCTACACACTCGTCCGAAACCCTAGTTCTACGAAATTTTTATCTAAGTCTGTTACACAGATTTATGCAAGTTTTTTAGGGTTTTTGGTTCAAAAGTGGTTTATTTATGATTTGCTATTAAGTTCGTTCGAGGTTCGTCATACACACTCCTTCCAAACCCTAGTTCGACGAACTTTTATTTTTAATTCTCTTACCCATAGATTTACGCGAGTTTTTTAGGTTTTTGGTTCAATAGTTGTTAATTCATGATTTGAACTTACGTTCGTCTGATGTTTGTCCTACACACTCCTTCGAAACCCTAGTTTGACGAACTTGTATTTTTTATATCTCTCACATATAGATTTATGCGAGTTTTTTCGATTTTTCGTTCAAAAGTGGTTAATTCATGATTTGGTATTAAGTTCGTTCGATGTTCGTCCTACACACTCCTCGAAAACCCTAGTTCGGCGAACTTTTATTTTTAATTCTCTTACCCATAGATTTATGCGAGATTTTTAGGGGTTTTTTTCAAAAGTGTTTAATTCTTTATTTGAACATAAGTTCGTCCGATGTTTGTTCTACACACTTCTCCCAAACCCTATTTCGACGAAATTTTATTTTTAATTCTCTTACCCGTAGATTGATGTAAGTTTTTTAGGTTTTTTGTTTAAAAGTGGTCAATTCATGATTTGAACTTACGTTAGTCCGATGTTTGTCCTACACACTCCACCAAAACCCTAGTTCGACGAACTTTTATTTTTAATTCTCTTACCCATAGATTTATGCGAGTTTTTTAGGTTTTTGGTTCAAAAGTTGTTAATTCATGATTTGAACTTAAGTTCGTCTGATGTTTGTCCTACACACTCCTCCCAAACCCTAGTTCGACGAACTTTTATTTTTAATTCTCTTACCTATATATTTATGCGAGTTTTTTAGGTTTTTGGTTCAAAAGTTGTTAATTAATGATTTATTTAAGTTCGTTCGATGTTCGTCCTACACACTCCTCCCAAAACCCTAGTTCTATGAAATTTTTATTTAAGTCTCTTACCATAGATTTATGCAATTTTTTTAGGATTTTTGTTCAAAAGTGATTAATTTATGATTTGAACATATGTTCGTCCGATGTTGGTCCTACACACTCCTCCCAAACCCTAGTTCGACGAAATTTTATTTTTAATACTCTTACCCATATATTTATGCGAGTTTTTTAGGTTTTTAGTTCAAAAGTTGTTAATTTATGATTTGAACTTACGTTCGTCCGATGTTTGTCCTACACACTCCTCCAAAACCCTAGTTCGACGAACTTTTATTTTTAATTCCCTTACCCATAGATTTATGCGAGTTTCTTAGGTTTTTGGTTCAAAAGTTGTTAATTCATGATTTGGTATTAAGTTCGTTTGATGCTCGTCCTACAACTCCTCCGAAACCCTAGTTCTACGAAATTTTTATCTAAGTCTGTTACCCTAGATTTATGCGAGTTTTTTACGTTTTCGTTTCAAAACTGGTGAATTCACGATTTGAACTTAAGTTCGTCTGATGTTTGTCCTACATATTCCTACAAAACCCTAGTTCCACGAACTTTTATTTTAATTTCTCTTACAAATTGATTTTTGCCAGTTTTTTAGGGTTTTGGTTCAAAAGTTGTTAATTCATGATTTGGTATTAAGTTCATTCGATGTTCGTCCTACACACTCCTCCAAAACCCTAGTTTGATGAACTTTTATTTTTAATTTTCTTACCCATAGATTTATGGGAGTTTTTTAGGGTTTCTGTTTAAAAAGGGTTAATTTATGATTTGAACTTAAGTTAGTCCGATGTCCTGCATATTCCTAAAAAACCCTAGTTCGACGAACTTTTATAATTTAATTCTCTTACAAATAGATTTTTGCGAGTTTTTTTGGGTTTTGGTTCAAAACTTTTTAATTCTTGATTTGAACTTAAGTTGGTCCGATGATTGTCCTACACACTCCTCAAAAACCCTAATTCGACGAACTTTTATTTTTTAATTCTCTTACCTATAAATTTATGCGAGTTTTTTCGATTTTTGGTTCAAAAGTGGTTAATACATGATTTGGTATTCAGTTCGTTCAATTTTCGTCCTACACACTCCTCCAAAACCCTCGTTCGAAGAACTTTTATTTTAAATTCTCTTCCCCATAGATTTATGCAAGTTTTTAGGTTTTCGTTTTAAAAGTGGTTAATTCATCATTTGAACTTAAGTTGGTCCAATGTTTGTCCTACATATTCCTACAAAACCCTAGTTCAACGAACTTTTATTTTTTAATTCTCTTACAAATAGATTTTTGCGAGTTTTTTTGGGTTTTGGTTCAAAAGTTGTTAATTCTTGATTTGAACTTAAGTTGGTCCGTTGTTTGTCCTACACACTACTCGAAAACCCTAATTTGACGAAATTTTATTTTTTAATTCTCTTACCCTTAGATTCATGCAAGTTTTTTAGGGTTTCTGCTTAAAAGTGGTTAATTCATGATTTTAACTTAAGTTCGTCCGATGTTTGTCCTACACACTCCTCTCAAACCCTAGTTCGACGAAATTATACTTTTAATTCTTTTACCCATGGATTTATGCAAGTTTTTTAGGTTTTTTGTTCAAAAGTGGTTAATACATGATTTGAACTTAAGTTCGTCGGATGTTTGTCCTACATGCTCCTCCCAAACCCTAGTTCGACTAACTTTTTTTTTAATTCTCTTACCCATAGATTTATGCTAGTTTTTTAGGGCTTTTGTTCAAAAGTGGTTAATTTATGCTTTTAACTTAAGTTCGTCCGATGTTTGTCCTACATATTCCTACAAAACCCTAGTTCGACGAACTTTTATTTTTAATTCTCTTCCTCATAGATTTATGAGAGTTTTGTAGGCTTCTGTTTCAAAAGTGGTTAGTTCATGATTTGGGCTTAAGTTCGTTCGATGTTCATCCTACACACTCCTCCAAAACCCTCATTCAACAAACTCTTATTTTAAATTCTCTTCCCCATAGATTTATGCGAGTTTTTTAGGTTTTTGGTTCAAAAGTGGTTAATTCTTGATTTGAACTTAAGTTGGTCCGATGTTTGTCCTACATATTTCTAGAAAACCCTAATTCCACGAACTTTTATTTTTTAATTCTCTTACCGATAGATTTATGCAAGTTTCTTAGGGTTTTTGTTTAAAAGTGGTTAATACATAATTTAAACTTAAGTTCGTCCGATGTTTGTCCTACACACTCCTCCAAAACCCTAGTTCGATGAAATTATATTTTTAATTCTTTTACCCATGGATTTATGCTAGTTTTTTAGATTTTTTGTTCAAAAGTGGTTAATACATGATTTGAACTTAAGTTCGTCCGATGTTTGTCCTACATACTCCTCCCAAACCCTTGTTCGACGATTTTTTTTTTTAATTCTCTTACCCATAGATTTATGCGAGTTTTTTAGGGTTTTCGTTCAAAAGTTGTTAATTCATGCTTTGAACTTAAGTTCGTCTGATGTTTGTCCTACACACTCCTCCAAAACCCTAGTTCGACAAACTTGTTTTTTTAATTCTCTTACCTATAGATATATGCGACTTTTTCGATTTTTTGTTTTAAAGTGGTTAATTCATGATTTGGTATTAAGTTCGTTCGATTTTCGTCCTACACACTCCTCCAAAATCCTAGTTCGACGGACTTTTTTTTTTAATTCTCTTACCTATAGATTTATGCGAGTTTTTTAGGTTTTTGGTTGAAAAGTGGTTAATACATTATTTGAACTTAAGTTCGTTCGATGTTTTTTCTATATATTCCTACAAAACCCTAGTTCGGCGAACTTTTATTTTAAATTCTCTTACCCATAGATTTATTCAATATTTTTAGGGTTTTTGGTTCGAAAGTGGATAGTTCATGATTTGGTCTTAAGTGATAAGGATCATGGAATTCCACAAGAACCTCAACTACTCTAGAAGAGTTAGAACATTTGGAGTTAGCTAATTAAACATTAATTTTTGAATTTTAGAATATTTTATTTAATTTTTCAAATTTTTAATATATTTTTAATATTTTAGGTTACAATTTGTTGAGGCTATAAAAAGCCAAGAATTTAGTTGTAAAAGGGGAGAGATTTTGATGAATGAAAATAAAAGTTCCCTACACTTTGCAAATTCTTGTGATAGAATGCATGCGAGCCATTCAATCTAACCTTGATCAAGTTTGATTGTGAAGTGACTCAATCTAGAACAAGATTTTTCATATCTTGCTTCTGGATCTTTGATGAAAGGTATAATCAAATTCTAGTCTTTTCCTCTTGGTTGTTTCAAATCCATAAGGAGGTGTTAATCTCTCAGATCCAAGGGATCTTTGGGCTGAGAATTAGGGTTGCCTTATCATTTGGTATCAGAGCCTAGATTGTATCTTTGTGGCCTACTCTAGGTTTGATTCTATTTTTAAATTCTAGCAATTTGTTATCTCATCTTAAAAAAAAAAAAAAAAAAACTTATTCGATTGCATTTTTTTTTTCTTTTCAATTTCATCCATTATCATTCAACTTTTTTGTTTTGATCTTGATTACATCTTTTTATCATTTTTTTTGTCTTGAAAAAAAAAACATATCTCATCTTGATTCCATTTGAACATTTTTTCTAATCTTGATTTTATTTTTTATCATTTTTTTGGATCTTGAAAAAAATTCAAAAAAAAAAAAAGATCTTGATTCTATTTTATCATTTGTTCTGATCTTTATTCAATCTTCATTCCTATTATAACGCATTCATAACATCTGTATTTGAATAATTGTTCTTCATTTGAAATTTAGATCTTTTTGTTATCTTTAAATGTGTATAAGGTCACTTGTATAAATTAATAGAGTAATACGTTCGTTCATTCGATTTCTTTTCAATGTGCAATTTATAACTGTTGCATTCAAAATATTCTTCCTTCCTATCTAAACTCGTTTATAACGTTCCGATTTAATTAACTATCCTTCTATTGATATTTAGATCTGTTTGTTATCTTTAATTGTCAAGAAGGTCACGTTATGAAAATCGTAACGTCATATGTTCGTTTATATGATTCCTAATCAGTGTGCAAGTTATTCAAAATTCTGGAACAACTATTCTTTTTCTTCTATTTATGTTCTTGATTCAAAATTCTGGAACAACTATTCTTTTTCTTCTATTTATGTTCTTGTTCTTGATTTTATTACTTCATTATTTTCTTGTCTTGGTTGATTTTTTAAGACTCACTATTACAAGATTTGCTATACATTAGCCTACCTTTGAACATAATTTAGCCACTTTCCAAAAGCTTACCTTTGTGTGTGATAAAACTGAGTGTTCCGAGTGTAAAATTCGTGAGTT
>JBBMEG010080956.1:0-10541 GCA_037832605.1 Cyclanthera cordifolia
TTTATTTTTAATTCTCTTACCTATAGATTTATGCGAGTTTTTTAAGGTTTTTGTTCAAAAGTGGTTAATTCATGATTTGAACATAAGTTCGTCCCATGTTCGTCCTACAAACTCCTCCCAAACCCTAGTTCGACGAACTTTTATTTTTAATCCTCTTACCCATAGATTTATGTGAGTTTTTTAGCGTTTTTGTTTCAAAAGTGGTTAATTCATGATTTGGTCTTAAGTTCATTCGATGTTCGTCATACACACTCCTCACAAATCCTAGGTCGACAAACTTTTATTTTTAATCCTCTTACACATAGATTTATGCGAGTTTTTTATGGTTTTTGTGCAAAAGTGTTTAATTCATGATTTGAAGTTAAGTTCGTCCGATGTTTGTCCTACACACTCCTCTCAAACCTAGTTCGATGAATTTTTATTTTTAATTCTCTTAATTATAGATTTATGTGATTTTTGTAGGGTTTTTGTTTAAAAGTGGTTAATTCATTATTTGTACTTATGTTCGTCAGATATGCGTCCTACACACTCCTCTCAAACCCTAGTACAACGAGCTTTTATTTTTAATTCTCATACCCATAGATTTATGCCATTTTTTTAGGCTTTTTGTTTCAAAAGTGGTAAATTCATGATTTGGTCTTAAGTTTGTTCGATGTTCATCCTACACACTCCTCCCAAACCCTAGTTCGACGAACTTCTATTTTAAATTCTCTTGCCCAGAGATTTATGCTAGGTTTTTAGGGTTTTTGTTCAAAAGTGGTTAATTCATGATTTGAACTTGAGTTCGTCAGATGTTTGTCATACATATTCCTAGAAAACCCTAGTGCAATGAACTTTTATTTTAAATTATCTTATCCATATATTTATGCGAGTGTTTTAGGTTTTTGGTTCAAAAGAGGTTAATTCATGATTTGGTCTTATCTTCGTCCAATGTTCGTCTTACACACTCCTCCCAAACCCTAGTTCGACTAACTTTTATTTTTTATTCACTTACCAATAGATTTATGCAAGTGTTGTAGGGTTTTTGCTTCAAAAGTGGTTAATTCATGATTGGAACTTAAATTCGTCTCATGATCGTCCTACACACTCCTCTCAAACCCTAGTTCGATGAACTGTCATTTTTTATTCACGTACCCATAGATTTATGCAACTTTTATGGTTTTTGCTTTAAAAGTGGTTAATTCATAATTTGAACTTAAATTCGCCTGATATTTGTCCTACACACTCCTCTCAAACCCTAGTTCAACAAATTTTAATTTTTAATTCACTTACCCATATATTTATGTGATTTTTTTAGGTTTTTTGTTTAAAAGTGGTTAATTCATGATTTGAACTTATGTTCGTCAGATATGCGTCCTACACACTCCTCATAAACCCTAGTACAACGAACTTTTATTTTTAATTCTCATACCCATAGATTTATGCCAGTTTTTTAGGCTTTTTGTTTCAAAAGTGGTAAATTCATGATTTGGTCTTAAGTTTATTCGATGTTCATCCTAGACACTCCTCCCACACCCTAGTTCGACGAACTTCTATTTTAAATTCTCTTGCCTAGAGATTTATACAAGTTTTTTAGGGTTTTTGTTCAAAAGTGGTTAATTCATAATTTGAACTTGAGTTTGTCAGATGTTTGTCATACATATTCCTAGACAACCCTAGTTCAATGAACTTTTATTTTAAATTATCTTATCCATATATTTATGCGAGTTTTTAAGGTTTTGGCTTCAAAAGTGGTTAATTCATGATTTGAACTTAAATTCGACCGATGTTCGTCCTATTCACTCCTTACAAACCCTAGTTCAACGAACTCTTATTTTTTACTTACTTAACAATAGATTTATGCGAGTTTTTTAGGGTTTTTGCTTTAAAAGTGGTTAATTCATAATTTGAACTTGAATTCGCCAGATATTTGTCCTACACACTCCTTGCAAACCCTAGTTCGACGACCATTAATCTTTTATGCACTTACCCATAGATTTATGCGAGTTTTTTAGGGTTTTTGCTCCAAAAGTGGTTAATTCATGATTTGAACTTCAATTTGTCCGATATTAGTTTTACACAGTCTTTTCAAACCCTAGTTCGACGAACTTTTTTTTTATTCACTTACCCTTACATTTATGCTAGTTTTTTAGGGTTTTTGCTTCAAAAGCGGTTAATTCATAATTTGAACTTAAATTCGCTCGATATTTGTCCTACACACTTCTCTTAAACCCTAGTTCGACAAACTTTTATTTTTAATTCACTTACCCATAGATTTATGCAAGTTTTTTAGCGTTTTTGCTTCAAAAGTGGTTAATTCATAATTTGAACTTAAATTCGCCATATATTTGTCCCACACACTCCTCTCAAACCCTAGTTCTATGAACTTTTATTTTTAATTCACTTACCTATAGATTTATGCCAGTTTTTTAGCGTTTTTGCTTCAAAAGTGGTTAATTCATAATTTGAACTTAAATTCTACCGATGTTCGTCCTATTTACTCCTTCCAAACCCTAGTTTGACGAACTCTTATTTTTTATTCACTTAACAATAGATTTATGCGAGTTTTTTAGGGCGTTTTCTTTAAAAGTGGTTAATTCATAATTTGAACTAAAACTCGCCAGATATTTGTCCTACACAATCCTTTTAAACCCTAGTTAACGACCTTTAATCTTCTATTCACTTACCCATAGATTTATGCGAGTTATTTAGGGTTTTCGCTCCAAAAGTGGTTAATTCATGATTTTAACTTAAATTTGTCCGATATTAGTTTTACATAGTCCTCTCAAAACCTAGTTCGACAAACTATTATTTTTTATTCACTTACCAATAGATTTATGCGAGTTTTTTAGCGTTTTTGCTTTAAAAGTGGTTAATTCATGATTTGGTCTTATGTTCGTCCGATGTTCGTCATGCACACTCCTCCCAAAACCTAGTTCGACGAACTTTTATTTTTAATTCTCTTGCCCATAGATTTATGCAAGTTTTTTAGGGTTTTTGTTTTAAAAGTGGTTAATTCATGATTTGGTCTTATGTTCGTCCGATGTTCGTCATACACACTCTTCCAAAATTCTAGGTCGACAAACTTTTATTTTTAATCCTCTTACACATAGATTTATGCGAGTTTTTTATGGTTTTTGTTCAAAAGTGTTTAATTCACGATTTGAACTTAAGTTCGTCCGATGTTTGTCCTACACACTCCTCCCAAACCCTAGTTCGACGAACTTTTATTTTTAATTCTCTTAATTATAGATTTATGTGATTTTTTTAGGTTTTTTGTTTAAAAGTGGTTAATTCATGATTTGAACTTATGTTCGTCAGATATGCGTCCTACACACTCCTCATAAACCCTAGTACAACGAACTTTTATTTTTAATTCTCATACCCATAGATTTATGCCAGTTTTTTAGGCTTTTTGTTTCAAAAGTGGTAAATTCATGATTTGGTCTTAAGTTTGTTCGATGTTCATCCTACACACTCCTCCCAAACCCTAGTTCGACGAACTTCTATTTTAAATTCTCTTGCCCAGAGATTTATGCTAGGTTTTTAGGGTTTTTGTTCAAAAGTGGTTAATTCATGATTTGAACTTGAGTTCGTCAGATGTTTGTCATACATATTCCTAGAAAACCCTAGTTCAATGAACTTTTATTTTAAATGATCTTATCCATATATTTATGCGAGTTTTTTAGGTTTTTGGTTCAAAAGTGGTTAATTCATGGTTTGGTCTGATCTTCGTCCAATGTTCGTCTTACACACTCCTCCCAAACCCTAGTTAAACTAACTTTAACTTTTACTACACTAACCCATAGATTTATTCAAGTTTTTTAGGGTTTTTGTTTCAAAGGTAGGTAATTCATGATTTGAACTTAAATTCGTCCGATGATCGTCCTACACACTCCCCTCAAACCCTAGTTTAACGAACTGTTATTTTTTATTCACGTACCCTTAGATTTATGCAATGTTTAAGGGTTTTTGCTCTAAAAGTGGTTAATTCATAATTTGAACTTAAATTCGCCTGATATTTGTCCTACACACTCCTCTCAAACCCTAGTTCAACGAATTTGTTATTTTTATTCACTTACCCATAGATTTATGAGATTTTTTTAGGGTTTTTTCTTCAAAGGTAGTTAATTCATGATTTGAAATTAAATTTGCTCGATATTTTTCCTACACACTCCTCTCAAACCCTAGTTCTACGAACTTTAATTTTTAATTCACTTACCAATAAATTTATGAGAGTTTTTTATGGTTTCGTGCTTCAAAAGTTGTTAATTTATAATTTGAACTTAAATTCGCCAGATATTTGTCCTACACAGTCCTCTCAAACCCTAGTTCGACGAACTTTTATTTTTTATTCACTTCCCATAGATTTATGCGAGTTTTTTAGGGTTTTGGATTCAAAAGTGGTTAATTCATGATTTGAACATAAATTCGACCGATGTTCGTCCAACTCATTCCTCAGAAACCCTATTTCGACGAACTCTTATTTTTAATTCACTTAGCTATAGATTTATGCGAGTTTTTCATGGTTTTTGCTTCAAAATAGTTAATTAAAATTTAAACTTAAATTTGCCATATATTTATCCTACACACTCCTCTCAAACCCTAGTTAAACGAACTTTAATTTTTAATTCACTTACCCATAGATTTATTCGAGTTTTTTAGGGTTTTTGCTTCAAAGGTAGTTAATTCATGATTTGAAATCAATTCGCTCGATATTTGTCCTACAAACACCTCTCAATCCTTAGTTCTACGAACTTTAATTTTTAATTCACTTACGCATAGATTTATGCCAGTTTTTTAGGTTTTTGCTTCAAAAGTGTTTATTTAAAATTTGAACTTAAATTTGCCATATATTTGTCCTACACAGTCCTCTCAAACCCTAATTCGTCGAACTTTTTTTTTTTATTCACTTACCCATAGATTTATGTGAGTGTTTTAGGGTGTTGGATTCAAAAGTGATTAATTCATTATTTGAACTTAAATTCGACCGATGTTCGTCCTATTCACTCCTTACAAGCCCTAGTTCAACGAACTCTTATTTTTTATTCACATACCAATAGATTTATGCAAGGTTTTTAGGGTTTTTGCTTTAAAACTGGTTAATTCATGATTTGAACTTAAATTAGTCTGATGATCGTTCTACACACTCCTCTCAAACCCAAGTTCGACGAACTGTTATTTTTTATTCACGTACCCATAGATTTATGCAATTTTTTAGGGTTTTTTCCTTAAAAGTTGTTAATTTATAATTTGAACTTAAATTCGCCACATATTTGTCCTACACAGTTCTCTCAAATCCCAGTTCGACAAACTTTTATTTTTATTCACTTACCCATAGATTTATGAGAGTTTTTTAGGGTTTTTTCTTCAAAGGTAGTTAATTCAAGATTTGAAATTAAATTCGCTCGATATTTGTCCTACACACTCCTCTCAAGCCCTAGTTCTACAAACTTTGATTTTTAATTCACTTACCAATAGATTTATGATAGTTTTTTAGGGTTTCGTGCTTCAAAAGTTGTTGATTCATAATTTGAACTTAAATTCGCCAGATATTTGTCTTACACAGTCCTCTCGAACCCTAGTTTGACGAACTTTTATTTTTTATTCACTTATACATAGATTTATGCGAGTTTTTTAGGGTTTTGGATTCAAAAGTGGTTAATTCATGATTTGAACATAAATTCGACCGATGTTCGTCCTACTCATTCCTCAGAAACACTAGTTCGACGAACTCTTATTTTTAATTCACTTAGCAATAGATTTATGCGAGTTTTTTATGGTTTTTGCTTTAAAACTGGTTAATTCACGATTTGAACTTAAATTCGTCCGATGATCGTCCTAAACACTTGTCTCAAACCCTAGTTCGACGAACTGTTATTTTTTATTCACGTACCCATAGGTTTATGCAATGTTTTAGGGTTTTTGCTTTAAAAGTGGTTAATTCATAATTTGAACTTAAATTCGCCTGATATTTATCCTACACACTTCTCTCAAACCCAAGTTAAACGAACTTTAACTTTTAATTCACTTACCCTTAGATTTATTCAAGTTTTTTAGGGTTTTTGTTTCAAAGCTAGTTAATTATTGATTTGAAACTAAATTCGCTCGATATTTGTCCTACAAACTACTCTCAATCCCTAGTTCTACGAACTTTGATTTTTAATTCACTTACCCATAGATTTATGCCAGTTTTTTAGGGTTTTTGCTTCGAAAGTGGTTATTTAAAATTTAAACTTAAATTCACCATATATTTGTCCTACACAATCCTTACAAACCCTAGTTCGACGAACTTTTATTTTTTATTCACTTACCTATAGATTTTATCGAGTTTTTAATGGATTTTGCTTCAAAAGTGGTTAATTCATGATTTGAACTTAAATTCGTCTGATGATCGTTGTACACACTCCTCACAAACCCTAGTTAGACGAACTTTTATTTTTTTTTTCACTTCTTAATAGATTTATGCGAGTTTTTTAGGGTTTTTGTTTCAAAAGTGGTTAATTCATGATTTGAACTTCAATTTGTCCGATGATCGTCCTACACACTCCTCTCAAACCCTAGTTCGACGAACTGTTTTTTTTTTATTCACATACCCATAGATTTATGCAATGTTTTAGGGTTTTTGCTTTAAAAGTGGTTAATTCATAATTTGAACTTAAATTCGCCTGATATTGGTCCTACACACTCCTCTCAAACCCTAGTTAAACGAACTTTAATTTTTAATTCACTTACCCATAGATTTAGTAGAGTTTTTTAGGGTTTTTGTTTCAAAGGTATTTAATTCATGATTTGAAATTAAATTCGCTCGATATTTGTCCTACAAACTCCTCTCAATCCCTAGTTCTACGAACTTTGATTTTTAATTCACTTACCCATAGATTTATGCTAGTTTTTTAGGGTTTTTGCTTCGAAAGTGGTTATTTAAAATTTGAACTTAAATTCGCCATATATTTGTCCTACACAATCCTTTCAAACCCTAGTTCGATGAACTTTTATTTTCATTCACTTACCCATAGATTTATGCGAGTTTTTTAGGGTTTTGGCTTGAAAAGTGTTCATGATTTGAACATAAATTCGACCGATGTTCGTCCTTCTCATTCCTCAGAAATCCTAGTTCGACGAACTCTTATTTTTAATTCACTTAGCAATAGATTTATGCGAGTTTTTTATGGTTTTTGCTTCAAAAGTGGTTAATTCATGATTTGAACTTAAATTCGCCAGATATTTGTCCTATACAGTCCTCTCAAACCCTAGTTCGACAAACTTTTATTTTTTATTCACTTATCTATAGATTTATGCGAGTTTTATAGGGTTTTGGCTTCAAAAGTGGTTAATTCATGATTTGAACTTCAATTTGTCCGATGATCGACATACACACTCCTCTCAAATCCTAGTTCGACGAACTGTTATTTTTTATTCACGTACCATAGATTTATGCAATTTTTTAGGGTTTTTTCTTTAAAAAAGGTTAATTCATGATTTGAAATTAAATTCGCCTGATATTTGTCCTACACCCTCCTCTCAAACCCTAGTTAAACGAACTTTAATTTTCAATTCACTTACCCATAGATTTATTCGAGTTTTTTAGGGTTTTTGCTTTAAAGGTAGTTAATTCATGATTTGAAATTTAATGCTTTCGATGTTTTTCCTACACATTCCTCTCAAACCCAAGTTCTACTAACTTTAAATTTTAATTCACTTACCCATAGATTTATGCCACTTTTTTAGGGTTTTTGCTTCAAAAGTGGTTATTTAAAATTTGAACTTAAATTCGCCATATATTTGTCCTACATAGTCCTCTCAAACCCTAGTTCGAGGAACTTTTATTTTTTATTCACTTACACATAGATTTATGCGAGTTTTTTAGGGTTTTGGATTCAAAAGTGGTTAATTCATAATTTGAACATAAATTCGACCGATGTTCGTCCTACTCATTCCTCAGAAACACTAGTTCGACGAACTCTTATTTTTAATTCACTTAGCAATAGATTTATTCGAGTTTTTTATGGTTTTTGCTTTAAAACTGGTTAATTCATGATTTAAACTTAAATTCGACCGATGATCGTCCTACACACTTGTCTCAAACCCTAGTTCGACGAACTGTTATTTTTTATTCACGTACCCATAGATTTATGCAATGTTTTAGGGTTTTTTCTTTAAAAGTTGTTAATTCATAATTTGAACTTAAATTCGCCTAATATTTTTCCTACACACTTCTCTCAAACCCAAGTTAAAAGAACTTTAACTTTTAATTCACTTACCCATAGATTTATTCCAGTTTTTTAGGGTTTTTGTTTCAAAGCTAGTTAATTCATGATTCGAAATTAAATTCGCTCGATATTTGTCCTACAAACTACTCTCAATCCCTAGTTCTACGAACTTTGATTTTTAATTCACTTACCCATAGATTTATGCCAGTTTTTTAGGGTTTTTGCTTCGAAAGGGGTTATTTAAAATTTAAACTTAAATTTGCCATATATTTGTCCTACACAATCCTTTCAAACCCTAGTTCGACAAACTTTTATTTTTTATTCACTTACACATAGATTTATGCGAGTTTTTTAGGATTCTTGGATTCAAAAGTGGTTAATTCATGATTTGAACATAAATTCGACCGATGTTCGTCCTATTCACTCCTCACAAACACTAGTTCAACGAACTCTAATTTTTTATTCACATACCAATAGATTTATGCAAGTTTTTTATGGTTTTTGCTTCAAAAGTGGTTAATTCATGATTTGAACTTAAATTCGTCCGATGATTGTTCTACACACTCCTCTCAAACCCTAGTTTGAAGTACTGTTATTTTTTATTCACGTACCCATAGATTTATGCAATTTTTAGGGTTTTTGCTTTAAAAGTTGTTAATTCATAATTTCAACTTAAATTCGTCTGATATTCGTCCTACACACTCCTCCTAAACCATTATTAACGAACTTTCCATTTTCATACTCGTACCCATAGAATTATGAAAGTTTTTTAGCGTTTTTGTTTCAAAAGTGGTTAATTCCTGAATTGAACTTAAATTCGACCGATGTTCGTCCTAAACACTCCTCATAAACCCTAGTTCGACGAACTCTTTTTTTTTTATTCACTTTCCAATAGATTTATGTGAGCTTTTTAGGGTTTTTGCTTCAAAACTTGTTAATTCATAATTTGAACTTAAATTCCCCTAATATTTGTCCTAAAACTCCTTTCAAACCCTACTTCGACGACCTTAAATGTTTTATTCACTTACCCATAGATTTATACGAGTTTTTTAGGGGTTTTACTGCAAAAGTGGTTAATTCTTGATTTGAATTTAAAATCGTCTGATATTACTTTACACAATTCTCTCAAACCCTAGTTCGACGAACTTTTATTTTATATTCACTTGCCCATAGATTTATGCTAGTTTTTTAGGGTTTTGGCTTCAAAAGTGGTTAATTCATGATTTGTACTTAAATTCGTCCGATGATCGTCCTACACAATCCTCTCAAACCCTAGTGCGATGAACTTTTATTTTTTATTCACTTACCATAGATTTAGGCAAGTTTTTTAGTGTTTTTGCTTCAAAAGTGGTTAATTCATAATTTGAACTTAAATTCCCTAGATATTTGTCCTACACACTCCTCTAAAACCCTAGTTCCACGAACTTTTATTTTTAATTCACTTACCAATAGATTTATGTGAGTTTTTTAATGTTTTTGCTTCAAAAGTTGTTAATTCATGATTTGAACTTAAATTCGTCTGATGATCGTCCTACACACTTCTCTTAAACCCTAGTTCGACGAACTGATATTTTTTATTCACGTACCCATAGATTTATGCAATGTTTTAGGGTTTTTGCTTTAAAAGTGGTTAATTCATAATTTGAACTTAAATTCGCCTAATATTTGTCCTACATACTCCTCTCAAACCCTAGTTCCACGAACTTTAATTTTTAATTTACTAACCCATAGATTTATTCGAGTTTTTTAGGATTTTTGTTTCAAATGTGGTAAATTCATGATTTGAAATTAAATTCGCTCGATATTTGCCTACACACTCCTCTCAAACCCAAGTTCTACGAACTTTAATTTTTAATTCACTTACCCATATATTTATGCCAGTTTTAAAGGGTTTTTGCTTCAAAAGTGGTTAATTCATAATTTGAACTCAAATTCGTCATATATTTGTCCTATACAGTCCTCTCAAACCCTAGTTCGACGATCTTTTATTTTTTATTCACTTTCCCATAGATTTATGCGAGTTTTTTTGGGTTTTTGCTTCAAAAGTTGTTAATTCATGATTTGTACTCAAACTGGAACTAGTGTTTGTAAAGAGTGTGTAATACGAACATTGGTCGAATTTAAGTCCTTCTAGGATCCTTGTAAAAACTCACAATTTTGGAAAACTCAACACTTGATTCCAACCAAGAGTTAAGTTAGAATGGTGAATACACTCTTAGATCTCACTTCGAATCTATGATGGTCACTCTTAGAATCTAAGACAACTCACTCAAGAATTAGTTTGATCAATACTAATCCAATGAATTGATTTTTCATTCAAATCTAAAGCAAGATTTGAAAAAAAGACAA
>JBBMEG010080957.1:0-10539 GCA_037832605.1 Cyclanthera cordifolia
AACAAAATTGTAAAGGTTTGATCAAGCAACGATGAACAAAGTAAGATATTAATAACAAACAATAACAAACAACGAATTACACAATTCTGTTATAATAATGGTCAGATTGATTAAGAATATGGAAATTAGATTGCTACAACATAGTATTTCATGAAATAAGTGAATTACTTCTTTACTTATTCACTGCTTCTCTAGAAAAATAGATTTTTCAACCCTATCAAGTCAACAACATTAGTCAGGAGGTTATATCAAATGCTATATCAACTAATGAGAGAAATATTACTAACTTATTCTCTCGAGATGATTACAAAGTCAAATACAAAGGATTCTCAATCAAAATGTATCAAATCTAACAACAATTCATGTCGGATCATCTATCTATTTGCAACTCTTACAATCTAAAATCTCATAAACTAATCTTACCAACAAACATTTAGTTCAACATCAACATAAAAAACATTGAATTGGGAACAAAAACAAAATTCATAATCGAAAGCTAAAATAGAATCGAAATGCTAACGCAATCGAAAAATCGAAATGCAACATAATTAAACTTCAATAAATTTGAATCAAACCGAAACTTGAATTAACAAACATGAAACAAACATTCAATGTAAATTTGTTTTGTAACGCAAATAAAAAAGTAAACGAAATCAAGAACAAAAGTACAAAGTAAACAAAAAAATAAGAATTAGAAAGAGTAAGCATGGATCAAAGAGTACATAAAAAACATTTTTAGATCCAATCTTCTTCTTCTGCTCCAATCACCAAAGAAAAAACTCTAAAACACTTTCTAAACTTGAATTGAATCAAATAATCTTCATAACCTCTATACGGTCACACTCTTTCAATATTTATCATCTTATTTTTCTTCATTCGAAGGAAGGAACTGTGAGAATTATTTTTTATAAGGTTGTTCTTGTTCACGGCTTAAAATAGAGAGCAATGCTCTAGGCTTTTGCTCTGTATCACATGTCTATTTTTTCTCTTATGTATATTGGTATCTTCAAATTGAGAGAAACCCTTTCATTAACAAGAAAATGGCATTTATGAAAGCTTAACAGTGAAGTTGTTGAGTATGTTCTTAAAGTAGAACTACAAAAATGAAGTTTTCTGCAACAAAAAACTATTGACCAATGGGCAAAGAACATTTTAGAAAATTTTTGAAAATTGTTATAAAATTATCGATAAGATATACTTTTTGAGACACTATTATCTTACCAAATGGCCAAAATGTTTTAGCATAAATCTTGTTGGGGAATGTTTAGTAATTGTCTTCTTAACTTTTGACATAGGACCGTGGGTTGCATATGGTTTGTAAATGGTAGGAATGATTGACAACTATATTAGTTGTCTAATTTTTTATGTATAAATTGTGTATCATAATTATGTGTTTTGTTTAAACAAAATAAGAATTGCTTTTCATAGATGGTGATTCTTACATTCTATCAAAAGTAATATCTTAACAAACAATTGACAAATATGTTGAAAATTGATATAGTTTGTCAACGATTATTTTATATTCAGTTTTTTAATTAAATAATATATATATATATTTTTTTTTTTTAAATGCACATTGTACCTCATTAACAATCGAATGAACAAAACAATGTTTGATGTAAATGTTTTTTTTTTTACATTATAATGAATTACAAAGTACATAAAATTCACATGCAAATTATGAAATACATAAATTTTTCTGGTCTTAGTTAATATGAATCTAGATCTTTTAGGACTACTTGATAATCAACAAATTTCAATAATGTAAATTAGATAAAGAACATTCTCATTCAAGTCCTTAACATTAAATTCACAAAAAACCATTCAATAAGGTTGATCCATTAGGATGCAATTATACAAAACATTTAATGTTATAGTTAGCTTTTGTTTCTTTTCGGTTCAAATTGAACGAGGAATTAAATTGTGTTCAATCTAAGAAAGTGAAAATGAAAAAAAAGAGAGCGCTACCGAAACTACAACTACTTTCATGTCTGTCAACATTCTCATGTTTCCTCAATTCCTTTTTTTTTACTGTTTTATCTTATTAAAATCATGTCATAGCGTTTAAGATTTTCTGCATTAGACTCTTCGACTAGTAAAGTTGTTTGAGTTATATATTTTCCATAATTAAGCATTTGTATTAAAATACATAAGAGTAAATATAATATGTTAATTGTAACAACTTAAGAATTGAATGGATTCTATATTTTAAGTTGTGAACTTTACTTTCTAATACTTAAAAAAAAAATTTGTTGTCGTACTGCCTAATGCTCTAACAGTTGAACATAACAGATATCAAGTTGTTTTTTAATTTCATCAAATCAAGATCTTTTACTGATATTTTTCTAATTTATGCTTGATTTCCATCATATGATTGCTTTTATAACAAAACAAGATGATTATTTTTCTAGTAATATTTTATGTTCAATACGTTGTCATTTTGAAGTTGTTGCAAGGATTTCCAATAAATAAGCACTCTTTTCATATTTAAAAATTCATCATTTTCAATCATTAACCTTAACAAATCATAAGAACTCATACATAAAAGGAATGACAACTAAAAAGCTATTTTTAATATGGACTGTGTTTATGTTGTTATTCTCATGCTTTGCTTCATTTGGTAAGCTATTATACGAGAATTTGACTAATTTCATTATTTATTGCCCATTTCCCTAAATTTTTTAATCTAAAAATGATGTCAATCTTTTTTCACCTGACAGAGAAAGGAGACACGTTTGTACATTGTAATGGTCAACCATGTTCTAACGCTTACGATGACGTTTCATGCAATGATGACTGTGTCAAAATGAATAGTTCTAGATTTTTCTTTTCAAAGATGCGTGGTGATCTTTCGAATCAGGAAAAAGTTTGTTGTTGCTATGATTGATCGTGCAATGAACTTTTAAGAGAATGTAATTTTTTTACAACTTTTTCAAATTATATTCATCTATGTTTACTCCCTATTATGTCGAATTTGAATGCGTACTGAACCAATTAAGTTTTTATTTGATAATACTTAAAATATATACTTTATAATATTTAAAACATATACTTGGCAATAATCTCACTTTATAAATATGAAAATTTAAAAAAATTTAAAACAAAAATTCTCTTTTGATGTTAAAGCATATAACTATAACAATTCATTAACAAGAAATATAACTTAACAATAAATTTTGTAGTCTTACATTGCATTCCTAATTACTCTCGTTAAACAAACTTGACATTTAGTGAACAACTAATCAAACAGTAAAAAATAAAAAACATATATGAATGTCAATTTTTTTATATCATAATTAGCATAATATTTTTTTTTGTCGAAGGCCATGATTTTTAATAGAAAAATATGATTAAGATTTATCGCTAAGTCGAATACAATAATTTTAATGAAAGACGAAAGAAATAAATATTATAATTAATAATTAGAGAATATGAAAATTTTATAATTTAACAATATAATTAAAAACTAAAAATATAAGTTGCAATACTTAAAATACGCTTGAAAATGTTGAGTGGCTGGGAACGTAGCGTTCGAAGAAGAAATTCTGGCCTTCCTAGATTTTGAGGAAGATGTATTATTTTAACATTAGGAACTAATTATGAAGCTTTGACAAAGAGATTACACCTATCATTGGCTCTTGATTTTGAGAAAGTTGTAACCATAAGGGTAAATAAACATTTTATTCTACCTGTGGATTACGAACAAGCTCGTGAAGAATTGCATGATAGATGACCAATTATATATGTGGACGTAAGTTGTCCTATAATGCGAAAAAGTTTAGACATCACCTTTAGTGATAAAAGCCTTATTTTAATGAATATGGATTGGATCTCAGGTCATTGTAGCTTTCAATCTATAGGTTCACTAATCCTCAAGTTAGAACATATTTGCTAGTAGATGATAACTCTCCATTGTGAGAGTTATTTAGCTTTATTTTTATACGATTTCATGCTCTTTATTGGTTAATTGAAGATAAAAGTGTAAGAATTGCACGAGTCTTAATAGAAATTAAGTTAAATACATCACTTTGTGACTTAAAGCATTGTAAACACAAAATATGTTGAAATTGCACTTTTATGGCATAGTTCTTGAATGTTTTCTGAATTTTTTTGCTAAAATGTCATCAATGATGTGAGCATTTATATTAGCACAAAAACAATAGATGATGAAGATATTGGCCAAGTTTGGACACTTAATTTGGTGGTGGCCTCATTCCTATGTTGGTACAGAAGTGCAAATGTTGAAGACATTGATAAAAATAATGTATCTTCAATGCTAGTCGCATTCAACTCGAACCATAATTAAATATTTATGAAATAAAAGATTATTTTTCAAACAAATTCAAGGGAGGATGAACGGCCAAGATTTATTGCTTCTTGCCAAAGTAATATGCTAAAAAGAATGAAGTAATTGGAAAAAAACAAGGTTGTTTCCTATCCTATAAAAGAAACACTCTACGAGAAGATCAAACCGCCAAGATAGGCGCTTGAATGTCCTCAACATTGATTTTGGTGAGAGCAGAATCAAGGAATTCTTCGCTCCTTTTTCTCTTATGACTTAATCTTTTTCCATTTTATTTATGTTTGTTATTTTTACACTTTGTTGAACATTTAATTTTCAATGCAATATTATATATGTTCATTTCCATTTTATTTATTTACTATCTCCATTGTTTATTTATTATTTATCTATGATGTAAAAATTATGGTTTTGGTAATAGAAGCATTTTCGATTGTATGTAGATTAGAAGTTATTCTATTGTCACGTGGATAGTCAATGTCTCCCGCATTGTGATAGTTGCATGCAATGTTCTCTATTATTTATTAAGTAGTAGCTAGTTAAGTTAGTTAATGATGAACTTAATCAATTAACCATGGGCAAGAAAGAAGTAATCCATTTACAAAGTAAGTGCATTAATTAACAAGGATCGACTGACCATCCACTTTTTGATTGATTTTGGCTTCGGCTCGAGAAAGATGGGTAATTCGAGATCTCTTACTATTGTTCATTAGTTTAATATAAGACTATATATATTTATGGAGATGTTGGGAATAACAATTCCTGTAGTGAATGTGCATCACATCCTCAAAGAAATTAGCTATGCACGAACATGTACTTCATCTGAACGTATTCATCTGTAGCACGAATGATTCTTCTTTCCACAAAACTTACCTAGTTATTGTTATTATGTACTTATTGTTAGTTTAACTTTTGTTCTTTATACAGTTGTTTTATTTACACATGTTTTGATCTGGTTGAGTGTCAAAAAGTTGTTTCTTGTGTATAGGCAATGTCTGTCGCATTGAGCATGTTTCTTACATTATAAATTAAAATTGTCAAACTTTAATTTTTATGAGATCAATGTGTGACACCCCATTCATAATATGAGATCATGAAAATAATCAATCCATGTGGAGATGACATAGAATTTATTATTTTATTACAATTGACAATGAATACTTGTATTATCATCCGGATAGTGATGTTTAAGTCATAACCAATGCGAATCTCATTACAACTATTCATATCAATATCATAGCATTACTAATCCGTGATCATGTTTTTGGTATCTTTGCTGGAGATTGATTTCCATTTACAGGTTTTATGTTAGTTTTTGCTAAAGGTTAACTAAATCAATTATTTTTTCAGAGATGCATGAGCAAGCATTTCAGAACTATTTTTCAATTGGATCCTAAAATTGAAAGAATCTATCTATGTAGACGTCAAATGAAGTCAAAGAAGAAGAGTAAGGATTACTTAACATGAAGGTAATTAATGAACCTAATGTACCTAATGCAACCAATATTTACAATGTTAATCACAATGGAAATGATAATGCCAATCTGATAGTAGATGACTGAGATAGGGCTATCAGAGTTGTCAGTCCTATAGCTATTTTTCTAAAACCATGCAACTTTTAGGTTTGAGATTAAGGCAAGATCTTTTGAGTTGAAGCTAGTGATGTTTCACATGTTACAAACCATTGAACAATCCTATGGTTTTACTTCTGAAGATCAACAATAACATCTTAGATTATTCCGAGGGGTTAGTGATTCTTTCAAAACACTCGAAGTAACATAAGAGAATCTTAGACTCACATTTTTTCCTTATTCCTCATGGAACAATGTCAAAGTTTGGTTCGATACTTTACCTCCTGGCACAATCACCTATACCTATTGCAATACTCTATTTAAAATCTACTTGTTAAATATTATCCAGCGACTACGAGTAATGTTGAAGTAAGGAATGAAATCATCATATTTAAACAATTGGATGATGAAATAGTTAGTGAAGCCTTGGAATGATTTAATTTGTTACTAAGGAAGTGTCACAATCATGGTCTACTTTATTCTATTCAAATGGAACAATTTTATAATAGGTTCGAAGCAGTAACAAAAGTGTCGCTAGATGCATTTGTAAAATGGTTAATTGCTAAGGAAAATGTATATCGAAGCTTATGGCATTCTAGAAACTATATGATTGCCTTTTCTGGCGGCTGTCAGTGTCCAATGATTATCACTCGCTCTCAAAATTAGCGTCGTTGCCTCCTTATCTATGAAATCTGACACCCTCAGCTGACAGCCGCCGACAACCGCCAGAAAAAGCAATCATTAGCCGTAGACAGCCGTCAAACAAGGCAATCACCGACAGCCGCCAAACAAGGCAATCATTGGACCCCAACAGCCGCCATACAAGGCAATCATTGCCTCTGACAGCCACCGACATCATCATTGTTTTCAGTGCCGACAACCTATCATTGGCGTAGTTTTCTGTACCGTCACCAACGACAGCCACTCGGGTGCTTCCACTTGTCATTGCTGATAGCCGTCTAACCACCATTCATTGGCAATCATTAGCACAGATTTCAGCACCGACAGCCTCCACTTCCAATCATAGGCCCTCAGCTCCCGATTGGCCAGTGCATCCCGAACCCCAGTTGTGTCGGTCGAGCCTGTTTCGCGAATTCGAGCATGTCGCGTGTCCCCAACCTGCAGCGCCTTCACTCCAGCACATAAGTTTCACGTGCTGGCGATCGTTCCCCTACGCGTCGCCGTCAGCCGCCGCTGTCCAGCTACGTGCCGCTGTCAACTCGTCGGAAAATTTCTGGTTAAGCTTGGAAAACGACCCCGGGATGCGTAGTTCGAGCACGCTAAAAAGATTTAGTGATTTTCGACTAAGGTAGGAGGATTTTATTAGTAACTTGCGAGTTCTATAACTAATAAATTGCACATGTAGGATAACTTAGATGAATTTTAGAAAATATTGAGTGTCTTGCTTGCCGGTTATTAATGCTATTGTGGATTTTCACTATTTACTTAAGTTTTATGTGTTATCTGGCTGTTATGCATATGTTTTGATATGTCCAGGAGCAAGTGACCCAATAGAAGGCCTGCGAGTGGCATTCCCTATTAGGGTAGCCGTGGATGTGTACGATTCACCTTGTTCGACACTATATAAGTCCTATGGCACTCATGTGTTTCAGTTACTCATCCACTCTCTGTTCCATATTTATATGTGTTAATTGTCTTCATTGTATTGATCCTGGTTGGGGATCCTTACTGAGTTTTATAACTCACCCTGTTACTTTCTATGGGTTCCACAGGTACGCATGGACTCTACCAGGATGGCTGATTGGAGGAGCTGGACAGCGGATTTTAACTATTTTTACTTTCACTTAGAATGAAAGAAATTGTATGGGCAAATTTTCGAACTCTTAGAACAAAATTGTAAAGGTTTGATCAAATAACGACGAACGAAGAAAGATAACAATAAGAAACAGTAACACACAACGAATAACGAAATTCTATTATAATAATGGTCAGATATATTAGGAATATAAAATTAGATTGCTACAACCTAGAATTTCATGAAAGAAGTTAATTACTACTTTACTTATTCACGGCTTCTCTCGAAAATTAGATTTTTCAACCCTATCAAGCTATCAATAACATTAGTTAGGGGGTTATATCAAATGCTACATCAACTAATGAGAGAAATATTACTAACCAATTCTATCCAGATAATTACAAAGTCAAATACAAAAGGATTATCAATCAAAATGTATTAAATCGCTACAACAATGAATGTCAATTCATCATCTTTCTATTTCCAACTTTCACAATCTAAAATCTCATAAACTAATCTTAGCGAAAAACATTTAGTTCATCATCAACATAGAAAACATTGAATTGAGAACAAAAACAAAATTCATAATCAAAAGCTAAAATAGAATCGAAATGCTAACACAATTGAAAAACTGAAATGCAACATAATCAAACTTTAATAAATTTGAATCAAACCGAATCTTGAATTAACTAACATGAAACAAGCATTCAATGTAAATTCGTTACAAAACAAAATTGCAAAAAAAAATAAACGAAATAAAAAACAAAAGTACAGAGTAAACAAAAAAAGAATTAGATAGAGTAAGCCTAGATTAAAGAGTGAATAAACAACGTTTTAAGATCCAATATTCTTCTGCTCCAATCACCAAAGCAAAAACACTAAAAAATTATCTAAAACTGAATTGAATCACACTATTTCAATATTCATCATCTTCTTTTTCTTTATTCGAAGGAAGGAACTGTGAGAATTATTTTTTATAAGGTTGTTCTAGTTCACGGCTTCAAGAGAAAGTGATGCTCTAGGCTTTTTCTCTGTATCACATGCTAGCTATTTTATCTCTTATGTATATTGGTATCTTCAAATTGAGAGAAACTCTTCAATTAACAAGGATTCTGCAATGAAAAACTAATAACCAATGGACAAAGCACATTTTAGGAAAAGTGTGAAAACTGTTATAAAATTGTCAATAAGATATACTCTTCGATTAACAAGGTTTTTGCTCAGTCGCTTGCATACGGTTTGTAAATGGTAAGAATGGTCGACAATTATATTAGTTGTTAATTTTATGTGTAAAAATTGCATAGCATAATTATGTGAGTTATTAAACAAAATAACAACTGCTTTTCATAGTTGGTGATTTTTACAATCTGTCAAAAGTAACATCTTAACCAACATTGACAAATACGTTGAAAATTGGTATATTTTGTCAACGATTCTTTTCTATTATGTTTTTTAAATGAATAATATATATTATTTTTTTAAATTCACATTGTACCTCATGAACAAAATAAAGTTTGAAGTAATTTTTTTTTTTTTTTTTACATTATAGTGAATTACAAAGTACATAAAATACACATACAAATTATGAAATACATAAAATTTTCTAGTCTAAACAAAAATGAATCTAGGTCTTTTAAGATTACTTGATAATCAACAAACTTCAATAATGTAAATAAGATATTTAAAATTCTCATTCAAGTCCTTAACATTAAATTCACAAAAAAACATTTAATAAGATTTATCCATTAGGATGCAATTATAGAAAACATTTAATGTTATAGCTAGCTTTTGTTTCTTTTCGATACAAAATGAACGAGGATTGAAATTGTGTTGAATCTAAGAAAGTTATAATGAAAAAAAATAGAACGCTACCAGAACTACAACTACTTTCGTGTCTGTCATTATACTCATGTTCCCTCAATTCCTTTCTTTAGTGTTTTATCTTATTAAAATCATGCCATAGTTTAAGATTGCTGCATTAGACTATTGGAGTAGTAAAGTTGTTTGAGTTATACATCTTCCAATAATTAAACATTTGTCTTAAAATATATGAGTAAAATAATATTTTAACGAACATGTTAAGAATTGAATAGATTCTATATTTTAATTTCTGAATTTTACTTTCTAAGACTTAAAAAAAAAAATTTGTGGTCAAAGTGTCTAATGCTCTAAGTTTAAAACATATCTGACATCAAGTTGTTTTTTAATTTCATCAAATCAAGATCTTTTCCTGATATCTTTCTAATTTAAGCTTGATTTCAAACACGTGATTGCTTTTATAACAAAACGAGAAGATTATTTTTCTAGTCATATTTTATGTTCAATACGTTGTCATTTGAAGTTGCAAGGATGTCCAATAAATAAGCACTGTTTTGCTATTTGAAAATTCGTCATTTTCAATCGTTAATCTTAACAAATCATAAGAACTCATACATAGAAGGAATGACAACTAAAAAGCTATTTTGAATATGGATCGTGTTTATGATGTTATTCTCATGCTTTGCTTCATCTTGTAAGCTATTATACGATAATTAGACTAATTTCATTACTTATTGGCCATTTCCCGAAATTTTTTTTATCTAAAAATCATGTCAATATTTTTTCATCTGGCAACGAAAGGAGACGTGTTTGTACATTGTAATGGTCAACCGTGTTCTAACGCTTATGATGGTGTTTCATGTAGTGATAACTGTGTCAAAATAAATAGTTTTGGATTTTGCTTTCCAAAGATGCCTGGTTATCTTTCTAATCAGGAAAAGTTTATTGTTGTTATGATTGATCGAGCAACGAACTTTTAAGAGAATGTACTTTTTTTCCAACTTTTTGAAATTATATTTGTTGATGCCGAAAAATGGTCAACGGTCTATCCACAATACTATTTGTTTAGTAGAGGACGAAAGGGCCTGCAAAAC
>JBBMEG010080958.1:0-10539 GCA_037832605.1 Cyclanthera cordifolia
AATATTATTTATTAATTATTTTACTTTTTATAAAAAAACAATATATTTTACTTTTTATAAAAAAACATCTCATCAATTACATCCATCCACTTTTATCTCACCTTGATCGCACTACCCAAACACTTCTCACTCCATCTCATCATCTCAAACGTCGTTTTAATAACATTTCTCATCTCATTCCAACACGTCCTATCCAAACGCACACTAATTAAGAGCATGATGTGATTTTTAATATGATAAAATAAATTTTAGTAATTTTACCTTTTGACTATTTGATATAATTGGCACATCAAATTTCTGGGGAAGGGTCCAAAAAATATCACTTCACAAATATATTTTGTATTCTTATTAAAAAGAAAAGAAAAAGAAAGCCGAAAAGGACCATTGAAAGAGACTTTAACTAATTTTTCAACTTCTTTATCTTCAAAAAAAAAAAAAAAAAAAAAAAATCTCAACTCTTCATTTTGCATTTATGACCCTAGTGATACGTAAATTTATTTTTATAAATCAAAATATTAAAATTTATCTGTACCCCCAATGGTAATACATCTACAAATATCATTGAAGATCGTCATATCTATATTTTTTACCATGAATTTAGATGTGTGACTATAAAATTAAAAAAAAAAAAAAAATTACATGAATATTAAAATTTTGAAAAGTTTTGTTTATAACCAAAAAAAAAAAAAAAATCTTATAAAACGATCAAAATGTCCGCATTCAAAATTAAGAAAATTAATTTCCTTCCATCAATTAAATTAATTAAAGGAATCAACTCAATTGATTGAAAGTAAGTAAATTTGACCTATAAGTTCCTCTAATTAAAATAATGATAATTT
The DNA here is from genome assembly GCA_037832605.1 of Cyclanthera cordifolia. NCBI lineage: Eukaryota > Viridiplantae > Streptophyta > Magnoliopsida > Cucurbitales > Cucurbitaceae > Cyclanthera > Cyclanthera cordifolia. The sequence continues at coordinate 840 of JBBMEG010080958.1, forward strand.
TAGATTATGAAAAATGAAAAAAAATCTACTATATATATATATGAAATATTTTAGAAAAAGCTATTTAATGTAAAATTGTCCAATTTCTACTTCAATATAAAAAAAAATAAAAAAAAAATAAAAAAGTAACAAACATGATAGTTTTCATTTTTTGAATCAATTTTGGTTACATTAAACTTAGTAATATTTTTCAGTCAATATATTTTATAAGTATATAATATATCAAAATATTTCAAAACTGTATTTATTAATTGATTCCTAAACGTGTAATTTTATATAAAAAAACCTCTAATTATTAACTTTAATTGCTAATCAAAATTATTAATTCAATTAAACGTGTCTGTTATAGGCCACCGCCACCAATTGGATTCTTCTACCCAAATGTGGATAAACTTAGAAAAATAAAATAAACTAAAATAAATTTATTTTATTTGACATAAAAGTAAGAAGATTTTTTTTTTTTTTTTTTTTTTGACATAGATAGGAAGGTCAACAATAATAACATATGTGAACTATTCCGCTGTTATCTATAACTTGAGATAGATCATAACGACAATATCTCTAATTCCAATCACCCAATTATCTATTATTTAAAATATTAATAATAATGAATTCAAAACAAAAAAAAATAAAACATGAATATCAACTTCAAAATCAACGATAATGAAAAAAATATATAACACACTTATTTTATCAATTGCTAAAAAATTTTATTTTTTCAATGTGAAATCTTCGAGACTATCTACTCATGACCAAAAAATCATAAATTTACGACCCGACCTGTTAAACTAATATATATATATATATATGTGTGTGTGTGTATGTATATATGTATGTATGTATATGTAAACCAAAAAAAAAAAAAGTGATAGAATAGAGAAACATACAAGCCAGCCAAAATGAAGGAGATGCCAGCAGCATAGATTTTGCCACCACTTTCGCCTTTATACATAACCAAACGGCTTCCATACCAAGCAATCAATGCCCATATTGCAAACGCCAGCCCTGAGCTTCCCACAGCCAAGCCTTTGGCAATTCCTTGCTTTATTCCCAACCTCATTGTTCTCTCCAAAATCGCTCTATAATTCTCCAAAACTCTCCTCTCCGCTGTGAATGAATATATCGTTTTAATCGAGCTAAGTGCCTGCTCAACTATGGCGTTTCCTTTCCCGTACTCCTTACGCCTCTTCTTCGATATATATACCATGTATTTCCCATAGGTTATTCCCGGGATTACTAGTAATAACATCGTTGGGAAGGCGACTAGTGCTAATCTCCATGAAAAGTATGCCGAGAAAGCGAGTCCCGAAAAGAATACCGACGAGTTCATTACAAATAACGGTATCTGCGCGTAGAATGTGAAATATGTTGGTGATGCAAAAATAAAGTCTCGCATTGCTAGACATGTTTGGTGTGGTGAGAAGGGCTGGGAAGAGAGAGGGAAGGGAACCTTTAACCATAATTAATTACTCTCACTTTCTTTTCTTTATCTTTTCCATTCTTTTTCCTTCCCTTCTCTTTCCGTACCTTCATGTCGTAGTGGCGTAGCCAAACATGCATAAGTGAGCATGTGATAATATTTCCATTGAAACGAAGGTGTTTGGCGACAAAAAATAGTTAATTGGCGACAAAAAATAATTAATTATTGTTAGTTGATCATAATCAAATATACTCAAACTTACCTATTTAAACTTTTAGGTCGTAAGTTATTTGATTTATTTTAATTTTATTTGAAGAAAATAAGATTTGATTTTGAAAAAAGATGGATGGGTTTTGTGTTAATAGTATGTATTTTTGGTTAGGACTCTAAAAAAGTGGCAAAATTAGGAAGAAAAGTTTGTACCTTTTCACTAAGAACTTCTTGTAAGAGAGAAGTGTCATTGGATATACTATTGACAACCTCTGAAGTTGTTGCTTCTTGTGAATCAAAAAACCCTACTTCTTGTCTTAAAACTGCTTCCAAATATTTGTGTCGAATTTTCAACACTTGTCTCTCGCTAGTTTTGCTCCAACAATACCCTTCTGCAAATTCAAACATCTAAATTACTTTACACACTATTTAAAACCCTAAAATCCTTTTTTTTCAACAATTCTCTCAAATGTAATTGGGGTTGTTTCTTGTTAATTAATCCGATGTAATTTGGCCTTAATATATTATTTATTCCACTATTGTTTGCTTTTTGGCAAAATATTAGGGAATTTTCGCACATCGAAGAGATGCAAGAAGCGGTGTGTTGCAAGCACCATAAAAGAAACACGTGATTTTGGTTTCAAAACATTCTTCTAATTAGAAGAAGGGAGTGCTAATTATGTAATTTTGGATCAGTGAGAGAATTTTGTGTGATTGTAGCAATGTTTCACATAATAGTTCTTTTGTTAGTGGGTTTTTCTCCAATTTAGGAGTTCTTCCACGTAAATGCTTGTATTTTAGTATTTTGTTGTTTTTCTTTTTAATTTTACTTATTTTGACGAAAATTAGAGAAGGTTTTTTTCCAGTACTACGTACTCGTGATCACTCACGTGTTTATCTCAAGACTCAAACTTGACCCAAAAAAAAAACATTCAATATGGATTTCAAACATAAAATACGTAAAGAAGTATATCTTAAAGATTTCAAGCCTTTATCAACCTAGTTATCAGTATAAGGTGGCATTAATTCTAGGGAGGAATTACATGGAAAATAATTAATTAAACCAAATTTTGATGTCTTAACCATTGAATTACATATGCTTGTATTTGTTAATAAAATGCTGTGATGGATTATTTATTGTCTCCTTAACTAATGACAAAAATAAAAAAACAGTTTCTTTTTCTTGCAATGTTTGTAAAGCAAACCAAAGATAAGATGAATGAATGAAAAGAAAAGGTTTTCAAAGTTACCCATGAAAGCTAAGACCATTACAGCTAGCCCCAAGTAAACAAAGTATAAGCTGCACTGTTGAAATTTAAACAAAAAAAAGTGAGAAAAATAAATTTAAAAAAAAAAAAAATAGGGTGAGAATTTAGTTAGTTTGGATTTTGAGCACTAACCTTCTCAACATTATCCATGAAATTTTGTAGAATTAGACCATTTCCCAAACTGTTCATAAGGCTGCTTGCAAAAACCAACAAGCAATTTGTAGACATTCCATCTCCAATTGCACCAATTGTTCCCAAAAACATTAGCAAAACATCAACCCCATCAGCATATCTAAACATTGCACCAACTGAAATTTTCTCTCTATTTCTTCTATCTTCCTTCTCATCTCTTGAACCCATCTCTCTCTCTCTCACTCTCTCTACACAAATTGAGCTAATTCAAATGGTGCAAATTATTATTTATTTATATTCAAACAAATTAATTAAAACATATATCATCACAAAGTGGGGAAAAAAAGTGCTTTTTCTATCATGTTTCCATGAAACATCAACTCCAAAATGAGCATGAGCTTTATGTGGGGGTTTTAATTTTGTTTTGAATCAAAGTTTGCTTTTTTAATTGATTATTGGGTTACTTTTATATAGTACACATTTTTTTAGGGTTAAACAAAGATGAGTAGTGGACAATTGTCCAATAATAATGTCTTCTCTTTTGTTCCTTTTCTGTTCACACTATTTTTTTAATTTTTCTTTTTTTTCAATTGGGTTTTTTTTCAATTGGGTTTTTTTTTTATTGGGTTTTTTTTTAATTGGGTTTATAGTGATTACAAATCAACCTTTTTATGCAAAACAGTGTAAGCACTAAATTCTAAAGTTCTTCTCCATTGATTTTCATCACATTTTACACATCATCATTCTGTTCAAGAGTTTCCTTCCATTATCACTATTATTATTATTATTTTAAATTGTGAATCATATTTATTTTTTTTATTTTTTTTACTTAGGTTAAGGAGTTTTATCTTGAGGTGTAAATTTTGGTTAGGATTTTCTTAATATTTAGAAGTGTGTGCTATAGAGTCATATATAATATTTGGGTTCTTTTTTATTTGAGTTTTTGGATAGTTATTATTTATCTTCTATAAAAGTTTCATTTTGATCTTGGTAAATATGAACGAGAATCGTTTCAGCATTATGATACTGGATGTAGAATTAGTTCCTTAACCATTTAATTCAATGTGTTGATTTTCTAAACATTTTTTATATTTGTTTGTTCATTTCATTTGATATTCTGATTTTTCTTGGATTAGGAAGAGCACGGGTTAGATTTCTCAACAATTATTAATATCATCAACTATTAAGGAGAGCTTCTTTACTTACTAGACAATCACCAAATCTTACATTATTTGATTATCATAAAATTTGGAAGAAATTAAATTTTCTAGTGTTTTGTAGATTGAAATCATTGCTTTTAACCTTTCGAAAACTCTCTTGATTACAAGACTTAATCTTTTTTTTTTCTTTTTCTTTTTAGAATATATAATCATCTAATAATTCCATAGAAAATTTGTCTCAAAAAAAAAATCCATAGAAAATTAAAATAAATTATCAAGCCAGCTTAATTAAATCAAGAAAATCATGTTGATAAAATTTGTTGGTGGTTGTGTTCATACCAAAAAAATTTATAGTTATTTAACTATATTATCATTATCAAGATTGGTGAGAGAGAAAAAGATGCTGAATAAAATTGATTAAAAAAAAAAATTGTAAGATTTAAGAATCAAACAAAGTTATTTGCGAGAAGGGCAATAGTTCAGCAGCGTCAGTATACAGTTCATGACAACGAGGCCTTGAGTTCAAATTCTCAAACTCCAATTATTGTATAATTTCAAAAAAAAAAAACAATCATATGATTATAACTAAAAGAATAATAGTTCAACAATATTAATACGTCCGCGACATAAAAATAAACTATAAAATTAATTACAATTAACTTTAAATATTAAAAGCCGTACCAAGTCAATCTGTCTGCAGCAAAGTCACACTGATTTTAGAGGTTAAGAATTGAACTTGCACATCTAGATTTGATATTATACAAAGAAAATAACTTTAATTATTAGTAATATAGTAACGGTCATGTGGGATAGAATATAATATATGATGATAATAGAATCAATTTTACAAGAACAAATTAAAGGAAAAGAATAAGAACAAAATGGATAACAAAGCAATCCATGTCTCGATGTTCTGTCACAGTTTTTTTTTTTTATGGATGAATTTAGCTATCACATAGGTTAATTGTTTTGAAGTCTGTCTCCTTGTCTTGTGCTTGCGTGTTCTCTATCTCTCTAAAACTAGAGTTAAATTTTAAAGTTTGGTATAACTTTTATAGAGTAACTTTTATAGATATAAAGTAAAGTATTTTTAAATTAGTTAGTTGTTTAAAAGATGTTAATTTAATTAATTAGTGGTAGTTTAAAGTACTTTTAAGATTTTTTTTTTTAAAAATTTAATTTTTTTACAATTTGTCCCAATCAAAATCAACTTTGTTTGATCATGATAGTGACTTTGAAAAACCTAATTAAATTAAATTTAGTATAAGTAGTTTCATGAAAGTTAGAATTTAGTCTATATGATTTTAAAATTTATACTTTAATCTTTATGGTTTGAAAAATTCTACAATTTAGTTTCTATGGTTTGAAAAACTAAAATTTAGTCCCTAAGATTGATAAAATTTAAAAAATAGTCAGTCGTTCGTAATTTTTGGTGAATAATATACGTAGAAGTTAGTTATTTTTGTGTTTAATGATGAGAGTGTGAGATAAGTAATTAATTGGAAAATAAAACATAATTCATACATCACATTACATATTTAATCTGCCTACGATTTACGAATAACATGGATTATTTTTTAGATTTTATCAAAGATTATAAATTCTATTTTTCAAACCATTGAGACTAAATTTTATATTTTTTCAAATCATAAGGACTAAATTCTATATTTCTGCAAACCATAAGTATTAAAGTCTAGATTTTCAAATGATAAAGACTAAACTCTAACTTTCATGAAATTATAGGGATTATTTATAATTTTACCCTTAAATTAATATTTACTAAATATTCTTACAAAACCCTACATCAAAACGAGACATTACTTCTATAAATACTCAAAATAAATCTTCATTCTAAGTACTAATTTTAAATACTCTTAAAAGCTACCTCAACTTTTAACTGTAATTATTACTTTCAAATGTTCAAAATAAATTATTATTCTAAATAGTCTTAAAAACTACGTTAAAATTTTAGTTGGTCGCCTCCTGATGTGGAGTTGGGGATCAGGACCAGTGTATAGGACTTTTCTCGTGCAGTGTTGGGGAGTTTTTTTGGTGCTTGATTTGTTATCTCTTTCAAGATTAGGTTGTAAGGTTGGTTGATTTCAATTAAATGGTTGTTTGTTCAAAAAAAAAAAAAAAAAAAAAATCTCTGTATTTTTCTCTAGATACCATGCATCCTTGTAGTCAAACCTCTTTTTACTTGAAATAAAATTTGAAGTCATCCATTACATTAAGTTTGAAAATTAATTTTAAATAAAATTACTTCAATAATAAACCACAATTTTAATACAAGAAAAAGTGTAGGCATTCATCTTAAAAATTACTAATGAACTATGAGAGGAGTAGCTCATTTTCACTTTTTATTGGACCGAAATACTTGTAAAGTATATAGTGTGGGCATCCAAGTAGCTATCTTGGACTACGTACATCTGAATTTGTGGATCGAAATAATACCCGTTTTGGCTCACTCGCTTGGATCAGATCCAACTCTTTGAGATGATGAAATGCCCACTAACATATTTTATCCGCTTAATTGGATGGGGTCCTCGGAATATCGGGGACTAATAACCCACGTTATGCTGAAACTAGATAGTATGAGCATCCGTCTCAAAATTAATTGGCTATGAGAAGACTCTCTATTTAACGATATGGAACATGAGATCCTCAATAGAACACATATGTGAAGAACTTGAAATTGATGAATTTTTCTTAGTCTATTAAAAAAAAAAATTTCTTTTTTGAGTCCAATCATATATATATTTTTCACTCAAAATTCAGTTAAATAATTGTTAAATATGAAATGAAGTTGTTCACTGAAATTGATCATTGATAATCTTTTCTCTGTTTGATCAATATTCCTTTAAAATGATAGATTATAAAATTTCTATAAATTAAATATATATATATACACACACACATGCACATAAATGTAAAATTTATGAGTGTATAAGTACTAAAAAGTGTTCACACTGCTTTACTTGAATACTTTAATTAGTTCCCTTAAAAAAAATAGCTTTAATTAGTTAAAAATGTTGTCTTAATTTTCTATTATACTCTTTCTTTTGTTTATATCCATCCAACCTAACAATTTTCAATTATAATGAAAAAGTTTATGATTTTGTACCATGTCTTCTTCATTAAATAAATACCCATATCTCTTTTCAAAAAATAAATAAAATATTTAAGTTCATTCATTTATTTCAGTCAAAAACACAACAAACCAATAAAATATTAAAGTTCTTCTAATCTGTTTTCTTTCATCAAATTATTCTTGTTAATTCTAATACATGTATATTTGCAACTAATTAATTAAATTGTACTCATTTATCATGTGACTTTTAGATTAATTATAACATGGTATTTTCCATGTTTGCACCAAGCAAGCTTTAGTACCATAATTATTAATGGGACCTTCCATTTGTAGCATGAAATTGGAACAAATATTCATTTGATTTCAAAGTTCAAAACCAACTTGATGAGCAGAAGTTCATAGGCTAAATTATAAATTTGGTCTCTATAATTTTAACAAAAGACTTTAGCGTTCCTAAAGTTCGGATAAATCTATGATTTAGTTCATATGATTTGAAAAATTAGAATTTAATTTCCAAGCTGGTTTGATCAAATGTAAAAAAATAGTTTATGTCGTTTGTAATTGTCAAAAGAGGGGAAATCGGCCACATTAAAATTACCTTCCAGGGAGGACCGTTTGATATCCAAACATTGCTTAACAACAGTCAGACAAGTGGGGAATGCTGGGGTAAACCAGAAAAGTTTGGGTAGAGCCAGATCTAATTAAGTGTTGGCTAGGTAAGGGTCGTGTAGTAGGAGGAAATGAAATATAGAAGTTAGTTAGTTATTTATGTGTTTAATATGATGCGGGTATGAGATAAGTACATAATAATTGATTGGACAAAATAACACATCAATCATACATTAGAAATTACATCTACGTACTCAATTCGCACTAGAATAAAACTATTTTTTATATTTTATCAAACCAAAGAGGCTACATTTTTTTTTTTTCAAATCGCATGGAGTTTTATATTTCTGTAAATTATAAGTGATAAAATCTATATTTCTCTCAACCCCATAAATATTAAAGTCTACATTTTTTAAATGATAAAAACTAAATTTAATATCTTTAAATCATATATATGAAATTAATAATTTATCGGATAGTATATAAGATCTACTAATCAAATACAACCCCTCTGCTTCAAATATTGTTAGGATGAAAAAAAACAATTATATTTTGTTTAATTTAATGGAAAGAGTTTGAAAGTGAACATGATTTGAGTGGTAAGTTGTTTTTGTGTAGGGTTTTCTTAATGGTTTGTTAGGGTGATTTAACATCCCACTCAATATGGCTTTAATTTGTTTCTTTATTGAGACCATTTATAATGCAATGGATTTTATATCACTTCTTTAATGTTATTGCCCTTTTCTTTTACCTGACATGATATTTAACCTTACCTCCATTGCCCAAATTATTACTTTACTAAAGTTGCTCATGTACAATGGTTTTATTTCATTTACTTAAAATATCATTTTAGTCTCTTCATTTATTTTATTTTATTATTTTTTGTTTCTAAATTTTTAAAATTTTAATTTTGGTCCATTAACTTGTAAAAAACTTAAAGATGGTCTTTGATGTTAAAAAAAGTAACCATGATTAAATATTTGATGAATTGACAAATTAAAATAACAATAATAAATTTGATTTGGGTAGACCTTCTACTTCTTCCTTTTTCATCATCTTCTTCATCCATCTTTCCTCCTTCGCCCATTTTTCCTTTCGTTTCAAAATCAACCAAACAATTCCAAAATTATTATTTGTCTTCCATTTCAAAAACATGGTTACTTTTTTTAAGCTTTGCAAAATCAATGGACCAAAATTAAACTTTTGAAAGTCTAGGGACCAAAATGAAAAAAAATGTGATAGTTAAAGGACCAAAATGATATTATATATATATATATATATATATCACCTTCTATCCTAATTAATTTGAGAATATTTAGCCACAGTTTGAGTAAATTTAAATGTTCTTATCTTTTAATGATGCATTGTTTTATTTATTTATTTAAATGATTATTTGTTGTTGATGCCGAAAAATGGTCAACGGTCTATCCACATTACTATTTGTTTAGCTGAGGACGAAAGGGCCTACAAAAAAGACAAATTTAGGACACACCGGTGTGGTGTGAGCCACAGGACCTCCGATGCCTAAGTCAGAAACGGAATTAGGGGAATAGTAAGGAATTCTAAGGAATAGCTTAAGGTACTTAGCTTAGGAATCGCCCATTGAAAGGGAGAAATGACTTGACTCTTATAGCAATCGGTATCGTAACCGCTGCAGCTCACTTATGACGGTGTAACGGTCGGCCGTTTAGAAACGTCTGCCATTAAGCCGAGTATGAATACCGGCATAACTTTTGGTCGTTACCCTTTAGAGGTGTAACGGTTTTGATTCTGGACTCGGTCGACTCCTCGGAGAGTCCTGACCTCCACG